>SWDT01000292.1:0-11812 GCA_009193035.1 Halicephalobus mephisto | reverse complement strand
ATTACGTATCACAACCTGAGAAACCAATGAATCACTCAAAAAGAGAGAAAAATTACGTCAAAATTAAATTGCTCATTGGTGTTGAGATAAAGCATTTGTATTAAGATTGTGATATTCAAAGATGAAAATAAAAAAACTCACATAATTGCTACTTTATTCTTTTTTTCGGAATGAATGTAAGAAATGGAAGTTTATTGCTTCTCAAATCCCATAATGTTCTATTTTTGTGATGATTGATAATTTCTTTGTTATCATTTATTTTCACATAATTTCACTCATATTTCGAACGTCTTCAATTCTTTGATATTACGTACTTTACTATAAATATCTTACTATCACAGAAAGTAGGATCTCTGACGTAATTTGCTGTCTCGTTTTTGAGTGATTCATTGCTTTCCCACTGCTTTCCTAGGCTATCATACGTAATCAAGGCATGTCCTGATAAAAGTCTCTGATATAAAAGTCCTTCAATTTCCCCTAACTCCACCTTATTGTTTTCTTTCATTGTCAGCTGGAACTAGCTACTGTTCAGCTCTCTGCTTGGATTTATTTCGTTGAGAACTTATAAAAAATGTCCCTTTTCCACCATCTCTTCGGTCATCACTGCCATCCTCATCATCATCACCATCATCATCACGGTCATCACCACCATGGACACCACCACGCGTCATCATCACCATGAGCATTTCCATTTTGGACACCATCATGGGCATCATCACCATTGCTGATGTTACAATAATTGTCCCTCAGCATTGAAACTACGTAGTAATTTTCTAATTATATATTGTTGACTTCCTACTATTAATCTGTAAATAAAGACTGAGTTCCCTAAATCTGTGACAACCACACTTATAGAGATTAGAGGTCACATTGATTTCTTATGAAATTATCTTGACTAGAATTTGTATTAATTTTTAGAAAATTTAATAATTCTCAATTTTAAATGTTTGTGTCAGAAATGTCCACTTAATTTAAGTTCAAGAAGTTTCAACTCATGCTTGAGTGTTCTCATTGGAATTCGAACCTTCTTTAATTCATAATTACTGGGAATTACAACTATTTAAAAAATGTTCGCATTCAGAGAGAATGTGCTAAATAGACTTTCGTACTTACTTCGGTTGCTGTAAAATTGTTTCAGTGACTTGTACGTTATAGAAAACAGAACGATGTTATCAGTGGATCATAAGTGCTGTCAAATACAGTTAGGGTTTAGTCGTTCATAAAGCTGGATCCGAGGGAGAAGAAGAATCTCATAACTTACAGTTACGTATACTAATCACTGTACTACCGAAGATTTAAATATCGTAACTTTAATATCGTAAATTGAAGAATAAAAGCGAAATAAATATTTTAAAAAACAAATTTTCATACGTTTATTCAACATAAGCGTTAAGACTGTTCGATAATTGCCAGCATTTCTACTCGCGCTGATCTCATTTTTCCTTTTAAGTTAGTCTTCTTGATTACTAGATTGGCATGATTCGTCCAAACACCAAATAGTTCTTGAGAGAAAAACCAGTCATAAAAAAAGAAAAAGTCAAAGGAGAAATTACTGACAGACATCATACGTTGGTTTAAAAAATCCACGACTACATCTAATTAAAACCCTATATTTTTTATTTATAAGCTTTCTTTATAGAAAGCGTTCCAAAATTTAGGTTATTCTCGCCACAAGATACTCAGGAGCGGAATTCAATGTTTACCTCAAACTTGGGTAATTAAACCGAAGAGAATGAATGTCATTTCTCTGTTCAGTAAACACGGCTTTTTTTCTTCTGTCAGATCTGGAAGTAACAGAAGAAAGAACAAGGTCTGAGAGGAAGCGCTAGACCAAGAAATAACCAATCAGCATGCGTACTAGCAATTTTCGCCCTTTATTCAGTGTTACCAAAGTAGGCTAGTGACACTTGTCCCAACCTAGCAATGTTAATTCCAAAACTAAGTACGACACTCTACCATCAATAACCAATGTTTAGTCAATAAAATCTAGCATTTCTTACGAGATATAATTTAGAAACCTATCCTAGATCCTCATTGTCACTTAAATTCTGCTGATGCAGATCTTCTGTTATTCACTCTTATATATTCATCAGTAGAAATCTTAATATATCAGAACCTAGTTAGTTTCCGGACAATTTGGTGACTAATATTTTACGTTACTTGATTTTGTTCTATTCTCTGAGACAACCGCTCAGAACATTCACGATGATCTTGTGGTTGAAACCTTAAACTTAGTATTCCAACTGATATCTAGGAAGTCATGAAATCTTTGGATTTTGTTTAATTCCCTTAAGTAATAATCATTTTGAAAGAATATCACAAGAAATTTTTACTTAGACAGCAAATTAAAAAAGTTTTTATTCATTTTTACAGTACATAGTATATTGAAAAGAAACTCAAATGATATCTAGAAGATTCAGAGGTAGATGTTCTTGAATATTATCCAAGATTTATAACAGAGAATTTATTGAGAGCAACGTTGGATAGTATTCACAAGCTTTCAAAGCCTCAATTTCTTTGATACTATCCTAAAATAGTTTTTGGACATTGACCTAATGCTTGAAGTTAAAGTTGTATTATCTATCAATATAATAGAAGCAATAAAGATGATAATCAGTCAACGCCCATTCTGAGGAGCTTTACACTATACTTTAATGATGAACTATTATGATGTCACTTGACTAAATTTAATTCATAATTGCTGAAATGATCTTTCAGTGATTTTTAAGTCCTGTGCATTATATTACTGCAATGATAATTAGTCTGACTTCTTTACATTAATTGTATATTTGACGTACATTTAGTGAATCTATGTATGACAAAGTGCATATTAAGTTCCCCATCTCTAATAGTAGTTATCTAATTTCCGGGAAGCAACAGAGAGAATTGGAAAAATTAATCGTGATAGCAGTCCAAACTAAAATCAACTGATAAAGCACTACTTTCTGAGAGAAATTTATATATAAAAAAAGTAGCGAAAACAAGATCTGGCATAGTTGACTTCACATTCAGCTCCAATGATGATCCGAGTCTTCTTCCTTGCTTTCTTCGGGCTTCTGGCCTTCTCTGCTGCTCAAAGTGCTCAAATCTGCACTTCTACATCTCTCAACCTTACCGTAACCATAAACGACGCCCAAGTTATGGTTTACACAGCGAATCTCCATACTAAAGACCTCATGAGAAACCCAAAAACCCAGCTCTTTATCACTGACCAAACCTTCACTTCTGTCAACTCCTCCCTCTACTACCCGATTGAAGACGGCATAATGGCTTCTATTGGACAAGGCCTCTATAAGAAATGCTATAGTATCGGCGGGCACTGTAGCTGGCTTGTTGGAAATGACACTGTTGAAATGATACTACCCGTATATATGGTAAACATGCAGAAATACATTGTACTCTTGAACAATTTGATCGACGATGGCGGAATAAGTTTATCGACTGGAGATCTCTTCACTGAAGATAACAGCTGTCGAGAGACGACGCAGAGTATGCTCAATTATACCTTCTACGCCCGTCAATGCTGCACAGGCTACAAATCAGTCCCCCCACCACCTATGAACACCCCAAAATGCATGCAGTTTAGCAGTTCTGCATATCTCTACAATAATGGCCACTTTTTTGCAAATCTCAATGCTACCTTCGATGCGAAACTCAACATCTCCGTCTCTTCTAAAGGCTCTAACCAATATGAATATTTACTTCAGGAAAACGATTTACCTTCTGATTGTTTTACTAACTTAGGAAACACTTCAAATTGCGTTAGTTTTCTTCCATCATCTGACTTTAAAATTCTCTTTAAATATATGATCTATCCATTGTATCAAGCTTCACCTCATTATGTCATTGATGTTAGTAGACTCATTCAGAGAAACGGTGTTTACGAGATGGAAGAAGGAGTAGCATTCACCAAGGAATCCCCCTGTTCATATCAGAGTGCAACATATGCCAACAATAATTCTTCTAGCACGGCTCAATTCTGCTGTACGAAGTTTGCTGATAATTAATTTCAGTATTATGTTGTCAAGTAATAAAATTTAAATTTGCACTTGAGGGATTTGTAGAACCGAGGTTGATAGGTGTGTAGTAGGAACACTGGAATCTCAGATTCACAATTGTTTTGTTTGAAGATATTGGAATCCTCCTCTCCATTCTGAGGGTTTTATTGGTAGTCCAAACTTTAAACAGCTTTTAATCATCTTCACTTCCTACTGAGTAGTTTATCGTTTTCCTCTTTTTGACACATAAGGTTGAAGGACTCTGTTGATCCTTGATCGTAAAAGACTAACCTAAAGTTTAAACAAGGAATCAACACAACAATACTTACAGCAGATTACTACTTTAATATAGAAGTTGTTTTTCATAAGATAATATGTATCTACTAAAAATAGTAACCATGAAGTGTGTTAATTGTAAACATTCTGATGTATTTCTTAGTGAAAACAATCATGGTTTTAATTAAGTGATGAAGAATCTTCCGAAGTATGTTGTCTGATCGAGTGCATCAACCGACTCATATAAGTACCGGGAAATAAAAGGAAGTGATAACTGAGTGCGCTCGTTTGTTTCTTTATTCGTCGGGAGTTCCTTCCCAATGCGTGTTTTTCCCTTCATATCCCAACCGACTAGATCTCCTAGAAGAAAGAAAGCTGCGTTTCCTGAATAGAAATGACATTCATTCTCTTCGGTTTAATTACCCAAGTTTGAGGTAAACATTGAATTCCGCTCTTGAATATCTTGTGGCGGGAATTATCTAAATTTTGGAACGCTTTCTATAAAGAAAGCCTGTAAGGTTATTTTTTGGGAATTAGGAAATTTTAGTCCATGAAATTAATTAGAATAGGAATCCGTGGGGTGGCGCATCATTAAGCAGAATGAAAGTCTGTTTCGAAATTCGTGTACCCTGTGGATTCTATGCTGTTTCTTATAACAACAATGTTCGGTGCTCGAGCTCCCGTTCATTCAAGTCAAAGTGTAAGAAGTCAGTAAGATTTAGCAATCCAATAATAATGACGTAAATATTGAAAATGTTTCGACAAATTAATACTTGACACAAGTTATCTGTAACGGGAGTTATAAACTCCAGCTGCTCAAATTCATAATGTACATGCTTTGTTGAAAATAGCAATATCATTGATCTCATATTAAATCTATTTACTAGTGATATTTTACAATCCGTTCAACATCTATTTAAATAATGAATTTGGTCACAAGAACGAAATAATCTTTTTACATGGTGTGGTCCTCAGTTCTAAATCTAATTGGTAAGTTAAAAATTCACGTAAAATGAATAACATACCATTCTCTAGCGATCTCGGTGTAGAGAGCACGGTTTTTTTGTAGATCTGAGCAATTTCAGGAACAAGCGGATCATCTGGAACTGGTTGGCAAAGAAGAGAAAATATATGGAGTAAAACTAAAACGTATATAAAACCAAAATCCACCAATTAATTGATGAACAGACTTTTGGAGATAGTAAGACTAGGAAGCCAATTACCCCGGTCATTTGCTTCCAGACAAATGTTACTTTCGGCATCAATGTTTGGATGATAAATAGGAGTCGTGAAGACTATTTTCGGTGGCTTAAAGGGATGCTCCTTCGAAAAATGAATGCTAAGGAAGAATGTACCACCTTCATAAGGTGTCTCTGGAGACCCCAAAATGACAGCCTCCCAAATCAAAAGATCATCACTAATAGGTCCCGTTTTGCAGTACGGTAATGGATCACGTTGGAACTTTTCCAGCTCCTGAACTCAAGCAATAAAGGTTCCTTTATTCGTCTTCATATTATAGATTAACTTACATTCTGAAGTCGACGGAACATATTCACGAGACAATATCAGAAGAAATCTGGAAAATAACTTTATAATAAAAAATTAAGAATTTACTTACCCATATTTTATCCATAAACATCAAATATTAATATTTTAAGAATTTGAAATAACTTGATTTATAAGAAAACACACAATGCTCTTCAAATGATAAAAAAGGAATCGATAGATATATAAACTCTTAACATAGGAAAAGGAATAAAGTCAATTTTTCCGTAGAATTTCATGGCAAAAACAACCAGTGTTCACTAAAAAGCAGGTAATAGTATTCTAAACAATAGAATTATAAATTTCTAAGTGATTATGTTGACTGAATTTTTTTGATGCTTTGCATAAATCTACAATTCATTATCAACTTCAGTGCTTATTATTTTCAGTACAAATGAAAAATAATGTTAATAATTGAATCAATCACTTGGTGAACCTGTGAGAATAGAAGACCGAATTACCGAAACTTGGAGAACGAACTGCGGAATAATATTAATATTGATTTTTGAAATAATATGTGTAAATTCAAGAAACATTTTATATAAATCATTTAAAATCATATCTGTTAAAAACGCTTATTCTTGTAGAATTTTTTGATCCTTTCAGTATTGTTCTGTCACTTTTATTAGAACGGAATTGAATTAATTAGAGAATAATCACAACTTGAAATAAGAATTTCATTCTATTTATAAGCTTTCCACTGAGAAAGCGTTCCAAAATTTAGATAATTCCCGCCACAAGATTACTCAGGAGCGAAACTCAATGTTACCTCAAACTTGGGTAATTAAACCGAAGAGCACATTTCTGATTCCTATGTTCAGTAAAAGCAGCTTCTTTTCCTCTGTGCAATCTGCTGATACAGGACTGAGAGGAAAAAGAACGAGCTTTGAGAGGAGACACTGGACAAAGAATGAGTATTCGCATTGATAGTTTTTTGGTTAGGCGAAATTTCCTTCTCAAAACCGGATACTTTCACTTCATCCCAATGATTTCAATAGGGAAGTCAAAAATAATGAGAAACTTGATGTTCTCCACTCCAATGACAAGCATATAATTCGTCAGTAGTTAGATTTCATTCTAGAATGATTAGAGTTGTGAATGCAAGTTCGGATTGCTTGTTTCAAGTTCGATGGATGATTAAATCTGCCAATTCGGCATTGTTGTGAGACGAATAAAATCCTGATATATCAACTTTTGTTCTTTTTCAGTAATTAAGCTTAGATAGCCATAGACCAACATTGGCAACATTTGGATGTTAATGGAACTCAAGTTCATAGAATCATACGTAATGACAAAACAAATTTGATAAAGCAATTCAATGATTATTTTACTAGTGAATACAATGCCTAAGTCAGTATTGCTAATAACTTTGGCAGTAATATTATTGGCTTGGGATAGCAATGTTACATTAGTCTTTGCCCTACTGAGTGTTATTGGTCAGAGGAGGTAATGTGACTTTGTGTCCCGAACTAGTGACGTTCTGTTCGTTAATTGGAGATATTCAGTTGTTCATCGAATCTATCTTTGTCACGAGATGTCTTCTTAGGCTATCACCCTATATTCTTCGGCGTCATTCTATCTTCCAGACCATTGCAGAGGATATCCACAAACAACTTGTATTTAAAAGTTTAAAGCTGCTGTTTTAACTCATACTCACAGGCTCATGAAATCTCTGGATTTTGTTTGATTTCACCAAGTCACAAGGATTCTAGAAAACTTTCTCGTCGAGTCAGCAAATTCAGAAGTCTAACTTCTTGAACACTAAGATCTCTTCTAATAAGAAATTTACTGAAATTAACTTTAGTTAGCATCTATAAATTCTCAAAACTCCAACTTTTCGGATACTATCTCAAAGTGGTCCTTGATCTGCAAGCCAAAGGTCGCAAATAAAACTGTACTATCCTTCAATACCATGAAAATGATAAAGATCATGATAAGCGCACACCTATTCTGACAATCCTTAAAGTCGATCTTAGTGAGCAACGATTATGACTTTCATCGATAAAATTTAATCCATAATGGCTCGAATGATCTTTAATGATTTTAAAAGTTGTGCACACTACTGTAATAACGGGGAATTTTGATTTCATCACATTAATTGTATATTTAACGTACATTCAGTAAATTCATGTGAAACACAATGCGTACTAAGTTTCCATTCTTTAAGTGTTCTAGTACGGTTTATGTTTTTGAAAAGGTCCACTTTTTAAAATTTTTTACACCAAATGAGAAAGATCACAATAACAACGAATGTTCAAACTTTTTATAAAATAGTAAGCACATTCCCATCACAAGATTTAAGGATTGCTGTGGTAGCAGCTAGTTCGCGTCCTGTGTCAAAAAGTGATCATTTGACTTTCAAAAGCAGCAAAAAATTAGAGGAATGAATCATGATAGCAGTCCAAACTAAAATCAACTGATACAGCACAACTTTCTGAGAGAGATTTCTGTATAAAAGGAGCAGTGGAAACAGGACCTGACATAGTTGACTTCACATTCAGCTCTAATGATGATCCGAGTCTTCTTCCTCGCTTTCTTCGGATTTCTGGCCTTCTCTGCTGCTCAAAGTGCTCAAATCTGCACTTCTACATCTCTCAACCTTACCGTAACCATAAACGACGCCCAAGTTATGATGTACACGGCGAATCTCCAAACCAAAGACCTCATGGGAAATCCGAAAACTCAGCTCTTTGTCACCAACGAAGCCTTCACTTCCGCCAATTCCTCCCTCTACTACTTACTTACGGACGGCATTCGCGTTTCTGTTGGAGGTAACTACTTCACGAGATGTCATAGCATCGGTGGGTACTGCAGCTGGCTTGTTGGCAATGACACCGTTCGAGTGCAACTACCCATACGTCTAGGACAATTCATGAACTACCCTTCACTCATCGATGATGTAGTCGATGAAGGCGGAATAAGTTTATTGACTGGAGAACTCTTCACTGAGGATAACAACTGCCGAGAGACGATCAACAATGAATCAGGCTATACCTTCTACGCCCGTCAATGCTGCACAGGCTACAAATCAGTTCCCCCACCACCTATGAATACTCCAAAATGCATGGCATTCAACAGTTCTACAACTTTCTACAAAAGCGGTAAATTTCTCGCTAATATCAATGCCACCTTCAATATCATCAATGAGGGAATCATGCTTTACACCAGTTCTAACGGTTCTGATCAAATGGGATATTTCTTCGTTCAAAACGGTGTATATTATGGTTGTCATGCTAGCATGAAAAACATTTCAACTTGCATTGGTTCTCTCCCAAAGTCTGACTTTAAAATTCTTTTTTCATTAACAATTTATCAATTATATCAAGAATCTGGGAACGGCTATACTATAAATGTTGGTGGACTCATCTGGAGAAACGGCATTTACGAGATGGAAGAGGGAGCAGCATTCACCAAGGAATCCCCTTGTTCATTGCAGAGTGCAACTTATGATAACAACACAGCTTCGGCTGTGGCTCAATTCTGCTGCATGAAGTTTGCTGATAATTAATTTCAGTATTATGTTGTGAAGTAATAAAATTTAACCTTGCACTTGAGGGATTTGTAAGACTAGGAAGGTTGGTAGATGTGTAATAGGAACACTAGAATCTCAGATTCACAATTGTTGTGTTTGAAGGTATTGGAATCCTCTTCTCCATTCTGAGAGTTTTATTGGTAGTCCAAACTTTAAACAGCTTTTAATCATCTTCACTTCCTACTGAGTAGTTTATCGTTTTCCTCTTTTTGACACATAAGGTTGAAGGACTATTGATTCTTGATTGTAAAAGACTAACCTAAAGTTTAAACAAGGAATCAACACAACAATACTCACAGCAGATTACTACTTTAGTAAAGAAGTTGTTTTTCATAAGATAATAAAATATACATCTACTAGAAACAGTAACCATGAAGTGTGTTAATTGTAAACATTCTGATGTATTTTTTAGTGAAAACAATCATGGTTTTAATTAAGTGATGATGAATCTTCCGAAGTATGTGGGCTGATCGAGTGCATCAACCGACTCCACCACAGGATTACTCAAGAGCAGAACTCAATGTTTACCTCAAACTTGGGAAATTAAACCGAAGAGAATGAATGTGACCTCTCTATTCAGGAAACGCAGCTTCCTTTCTTCTAGGAGATCTAGTCGGTTGGGACATGAAGGGAAAAACACGCATTGGGAAGGAACTCCCGACGAATAAGGAAACAAATGAGCGCACTCAGTTATCACTTCCTTTTATTTCCCGGTACTTATGTGAGTCGGTTGATGCACTCGATCAGACAACATACTTCGGAAGATTCTTCATCACTTAATTAGAACCATGATTGTTTTCACTAAGAAATACATCAGAATGTTTACAATTAACACACTTCATGGTTACTATTTTTAGTAGATACATATCATCTTACGAAAAACACCTTCTATACTACGGTAGTAATCTGCTGTGAGTATTGTTGTGTTGACTCCTTGTTTAAACTTTAGGTTAGTCATTTACGATCAAGGATCAACAGAGCCCTTCAACCTTATATGTCAAAAAGAGGAAAACGAGAAATTACTAGATAAAGAACAAATATGGTTAAATGTTTTTCCAACGTTTTCACTGGAAATATAAATATTAAAATTAGGAAATGAAGAAACTATAGTACTTTCGCGTAAAGAACTATGAAAGACTCAAAAATCGTAATGTGCCTACTGCACACTTATAAAAACACCATACTTCTATAATCCCCTTAACCCTTAATGTCAATAATTTTGAATTTTATTATTGCTTAACAGAACACTGAAATTAATTGTTAGCAAACATGGTACAACAGAACTGAGACGCAACAGTGACTGTGCTGTTTGAATATGCTCCACCCATCCACATACAGGGAGACTGCTTGGTGAATGCTACCCCTTCTGCCATCTCGTAAACATCATTTCTGCGGATGATTTTGCCAAAATTCGTAGTGTACGTAAAAAGATTTGGGAATGATTCCACGATTGTCAATGAGAAAATGAATTTGAAATCAGATTTGGGAAGTGAAACAGTGCAAGTTGAATTCTCTCCAATTCCACCTCTACAGTATATGTCCATGTTGTTGGCGGAAAAACCATAAATGGGTTGATCAGTGCCTTTAGTCTATAGAAAGTTGTGGAGCTGTTAAATGCCATGCATTTTGGGGTGTTCATAGGTGGTGGAGGGACTGATTTGTAGGCTGTGCAGCATTGACGGATGTATAATATATACTTTAATCCTTCAAAAGCTAAAACATAAAATTGATTTCCAAGAGAACAATAGTGGATAGTGTTTGAAAATTATCTTTTCGAACATTTTTTAGAATCGTTTTTAGTGAAAAGGATTATAATAAATATACTCACAGTATTGATTTTTTTCTCGGCAGCTGTTATCTTCAGTGAAGAGGTCTCCAGCTGCTAAACTTATCCCGTCTTCGTCGACCACAATGTCAATGAGTGAAGGGTAGTCCGTGATGTTCAGGAGACGAACAGGAAGTTCTATACTGGCGGTATTATTTCCGATAAGCCAGCTACAGTATCCACCGATACTGTAGCATCTGTAGTAAAATAAGGTAGGGGCGGATAACTGTTGGTTCCTACTATTTAGCAATTAAGCTTGTTTATCTTAACATAAGCATAAAACAAAAGAGGAAAGGTCCTCGTTTGACCGAAGTCAAACTCGGACCCGTCTAAAGCTGGAATTTCTCAAAAGACTGACCCTCTAACACTTTAGTCTCACTTCACAGGCGTCGGCTGACTGGGCGGAGCCTTGGGTATTTTGTCTAGGCCGTCTGCGGTTTAAGTCCGATCTTTGTGCCTACATTTGCCCCCGCTTTAAAGCGGTGTCCTCATCGCTCTCAGTCAATTCGGCGTCTGATTGGCTAACTACTGGTGTTAGATGAGTCCTATGCGATTAAGAGAAAATGACTACAATAAAGGATAAATGAGTAAATGTTACAATGGTTACAGTATTCACTTAAAAACTTTCGTCCTGTG
>SWDT01000291.1:0-10897 GCA_009193035.1 Halicephalobus mephisto | reverse complement strand
TTTGAAGTTAAAAGAAAGGAGAGGAAATTACTAGCAGGTCATTGGTGAGAAAATAAAGAGTTGATGGTATAACCTTTTAAAACTCTCACAAAGATCTACCGAAAAATGTCCTGCTGGAATTGTATTAATTTAGTTTATCTCAGTTGATCTTTTAGAAGGAGAGATATGGAAAAAGCACTTAAGATTAAAAGCAATAAAATAGTTATTGAATTGATTAATTTAAAAGTTGTAATTTGGCGTTCTGTCTGCGAACATCATCGATGTTTTCAGTGTTTGGAAGGTGGACCCAGTAAGGGTTTGTTATTGGCCGTGCAGCAATTTATTTATCTCTTGATTCATATGATGGTGCAACAATGGGGCTATTGTTGGGGATGAGTTAGCTGAGCGAGGCATACTGGTTGAGAAAGTCCCCATTGAAAATACCTTGGTTGTTGTTGTAGAAGTTGTGAATGCTTCTGGTCTTCCGACAACGACATTCACAAATGGGGCATTATATAGAGGTTCCGTGACACTTGTAGATTTCAGACTTACAGTTATCTTCTGACCGGAGTTGATGTGACCTTCATAGTCGATATTATAGTTCATATTAGTTCCGTTAACGACGACGTTGTTGTCAACAGTCACAATGAAGCTGTCTTCACTCGCCTGTCTGAGGTTTCCACAGACTTTCAATTTGAAGTCAGAATTTAGACAGTTGGGATTTCCAACTATATTGTAGTCACAGTTCATGTTACTACAGTAAGTGAAGATTTCATTGTCATTGTTCATCAGGGGAAGAGTTGCAGAGCCTTGGCAGGGAAGTATCAGGGTTGAGGGAGCACAAGTGCATTCTGAAAAACGGAACTTTAGAGGAATACAAACTGAATATGAGATTAGGATTGTTAATTAGTAGTGATATCCTGTAATGATGGACCATGTTGATAATAGTCTTGATATGAAGAATGCTGAATTTAGTTTTCACCAATCGAGTTGAATTTTGATTGTTGATTTCTTAAGCAATGTTCATGGTACGACCCATATCTCTCTTTTTAATGATCCTTTTGATCTTCATTTTTTCAAAGTAAATTTGAAGCAATGGTCTCAACACAAACAATGCTTGATCCATTTCCCGATTACTGGTTTTCCAACAATTCTTTAAATTGTTTTTTAATACAAATTTACCTATAAAAGTCTTAGTGACAACGAATCCGGCTCCGGTGATCGTTTCGTCTGTTCGAAAGTCCAAAATTACATTTTTTGGAGTTTCCAATAAGTGGTATTTCTAATCCAGTATAGGATAACTACTTCCAGTGCGGTCGAAGACTGCGATTCTGTCAGCAATGTACTCCAGAAACGGCTTATTGGACTGAAGGGCGATGACATATCCCGACTTGGGAGCAATCGGGAAGGTGTAACGCTAAAGTTATTATTGCCAATTTGTAAAGTCAGAATACTCCTACGTGATTGTTTTCATATCCAGTGTTTCCATCAAAAAAGGAAATAACAGAATGGTTATCGTCTAGTTCGATTTCTTTTCCTAAGACATCAGTAACTACTGGATTGGCTTGTTTGATGGCACTGACCAGAGCCAGGGCTCCCACGCGTCCACTCACACCTGTTCCATCAGGCAAGTAAACGATTTTGAAGCTCTTCCCACTCATGTACTGTACTTCCTTTTCCTTCAGGTTGATGAAATCTCCTCCATCAGGATAAACCCGTAGTTGATTTCCTCTCATAGCTGGAACAGTGATCTTTAGGTCGATGCCCTCAGGGACACTGATGGTCCAACTGCAGCTCTTAGAATTAGGTCCATCGAGAGACAGCAACGGCAGACTTCTTTGGTTATTCAAAAGAGTGATATTCATGTTGTTCATCCAGCAGTTTGAAGCTGGTTCGTCAACGGGAGGGGCGTAGATTAATCCTTGGAAAGCTGACCATTTGTCCACTCCGCTTCCGGCGTTGTAACTGTAAACGAAGGAGTTTTTGTTCACAGCATCAAAGAAGGCAACATCTGTGGTCGAGTCGTAGGAGCTAAAACATTATTAATGAATTTTTAAGTGATTGATTATTAGTCCTCTATAATCCTGAAGACACTTACAAACATTTATTCAATAGTAGTTACAGTAGTTTTTAACTCTTTTACCACACCCAGATAACTTTACTGTTTTACTTATAATTAAATGTCTATAAAACCAAAGATTAATTTCCAGTATTTAAAAACCATGTTTTATTTCCCTCATAAACATGAGCTTTGGAAGAGAATATCGAAAATTTAATATTACGCTTCTTACAAGGGGGAAATCACTTAATTTCGTTATATTTCACAAGAAACAAGGAGCTTCTTTGAATCTACTAAAAAAGTATATGAAAATCCATGAAGTATCAGTCGAGTTACAGTGATTTTAACTTTGGATTTTTTAAATATCTGTGTAATTGGACAAGTTTTTGAGATGTTAATTTAAAAAAGATGAAAAGTTTAAATTCATTTAATATCAGATATCCAAAGTACTTATTTTCCGAAATCAAGTATTTTTGACTTACTCGAAGGGCAGATTGGCTATTCCATCACTCGTCGCAAATTTGAATTTGCTCGTGTATCCATTGGTGAAAATAAATCGTAATCCCTTTGCTTGTCGATCTTTTCTAATCACTGTCATGCTGCACTGGATGTCGTTTCCATGTTGATTGGTTATAGATTTCGGGAAATCCGGGGATTCTACGAAAAGCATATCCCCCGGATTCAGGTAATACAAAGTGGTGGTGGCATTACACTCTCCTATCTCCTGAAGCAGAGTTGAGGATACTGTAACGAAGAAACAAAACAGAAAGATAAGTAGTTTCATTTGCTCTGAACAACAAGTTGGAAATGAATTTTATTGACGGCTTTTATATGGATGATTGAAAGTGCGTTAATGAGCACAACGATTAAAATGTATAAAAACTGATAATGGGTGCAATAATGATAACTTTTTTAGGAACGGTTCTTGGAAATAAGTGAGTATTCTCAAAATGATGATTTAGATGATTTCACAAAGATGATGATCAAAAAGATTGGAATTTTTTGTATTGGAATAAAATTGGAGATGAGTTTTATCACCTATGGCATCTGGAGTACTTGGGTGATGCCTATGGATTTTCCTTAAAGTTAATTAGAATAACTATTAATTACAGTAATCATCTAATTCTTGTAAGATGTTGCTTCCAACTTAGTTATGTGGCATTTGTATCCTGAACATTTTCAAAACCAGACTTTTAAAAAAGTCTATGAAGTTTCAACCAGTAGGACTTTTTCCAAAAGGAAATGCTAATCTTTTAACAGCCTCTCGGAACGAAAACTTTTCTCAATAGACTTATTAATATTTTATTGTATTTTTAGGAAAATAATGTCGTCTTTTGGAACACTCGATTATTTTTCGTATTTATGGATTTATTAGATACAATATTATAATGTCATGTATCATTATGATGTGAAAACCTTGCTCTGTATATCTGTTTACTGGTTTTTAATTTCTTCAGACCTCATCATTTTACAAGCTCCGGGAGTCAGGATGCAAAAATGCGACTTTCCTATGATTTCTCTTTTTCAGTTCAGATTGAAGCGTAATACAGAAGCTAATATGAAGGGAATTAACCAGGCATTTCCTCGAGAGTCAGATAGCTAATATACTGCTCCATCCTCAGTAAGAGTTTCGCAACAAGATAAAGTCCTTGAAGATCCGCTTCCGTTAACAAGGATTTGAAGATTATATGGAAGCTAATTCCTACACAACTGTGAAGGTATTTGCAGAATAACTCAGTAAGCTATGAAACTATTATCAAACTCTTGGATGCAAGGGAAGAAATTTGGATAAACGAATTCCCCAACTATAACTGACTCATAATATAAAGTGTTTGAGTTGTGTTACGACACTTTTCTTTATTCAGCATACTCATATGATGCTTTGTTAATTATAGTTCTCTGACAAATTTCAACAGCTTCCTGTATGGCAAAATCTCCCTTACACAAGAACCTACGAAAAATGTTCTAAAAAAGCTTATTTAATCCAGAACCCAGATTTTTGCCGTACTGGAATTGGCAAATTAGTTGTTTTGTTGGCAAAAACAAGGTGATTGAAATGTATTTTATCTTGACTAAAGCTGTTTAAAGTTAGCGATCAAAATCTGGTATTCTGTAGACACAGATGATGAGATTGAACCGCAATAGCCTTGAATAAAACCCCAAAACTTCACCCAGTCAGCCGACATTTAAGAAGCACGATCAAGACACAGGAAAGTCATTCTTTGTGAACAGTCATTGCTGAATCGATTCGAGTCTGACCCATCCAGGATAAGGACTTTTCCTCCTCTGTCTTGCATCTAAATGCAAGGAATAAACCATAGAAGTAGTTATCACAGTGATATTCTACAATTTCCACTTGATCACGGAGCTTCAAAACTGACTCACCATCACAGCCACCACCTCATCACCGTCTTATTACTACACTACCATTGTTCCTGATCTTCCCGTACAAATTAGAGTTCCAAGTTCCATTTGGTTACTGTTTCAGTACAAATTCCAAGATCGAGAAGAATGTTGAGAAAGTCAAAGAGTTCTATAGACAGAAAACGAATCAAAACTCTAATTTGCCAACTGCTAAACAGGGATTAAAGCCAAGTAGTTGGAGAAAGACCACATTGCTTAATCATTCGACATGATCAGTTCAGTAGTTATCTTTGTAATCTTTGAGATAAATATAGGGAATGTTAAAAGTTCAATTCAAAGATTTTCGGAAGCTTAACAGACAAATTCTAAATGTAATTTACTGGATAATAGAGTAGATTTCTTGTAATTTCCTTTAAACTCATTGGAAAAATCTCTAGAATTAGCAAGAAACCAGTAGTATATACTTTGCGAAACATGCTGTTTGGAGAATCACGGTCAAGTTCAACTACAACAACTTGTACCGGTTTAACGTGGGCTTCTACATCGCACATGTCCTCTTCATTAGCAGATTCTGAAGACATTCCAAAGATAATCATTTGCCCCTCAGACAACGAGATAGATGAGGATGAAGTCAATGTCGAAACTCCTCTTAACTCTCCATCTCCCAATAACTGCACCAAGCAGTCGTTCCAATTCGATCGTATTCCAGAAATTGATTACTTGGACCAGATTTGGAAGGAAGGAGATTTGCGAAGAACTCAGAGCGTTCCTGCGATGAAAGACCTTACGGATAAATAAATAGTCTTGTGATTACAGGTACTGTACTCATAGAGAAACTGTATTGTACATTTCATTTTGTTTCTGTTTGTGTCACAGTTACATCCATTAAATGTGTCAATGGATCATTTGGCTATGCTGAGTTTCTGATAACGAGGTAACTGAAAAATAAATCGGTTCTAACATTTTAAGTGTTTCTATGGACATCAATATTCCAAAGAATCAGCCACAATTGGGATGAAATAGACCATATTATTCTTTTAACGATAAAATGAGAATGGAATTGGAATAAGATTTCAAAATTTTGACATAAGAGTGAACAGTAAATAAACAGTAGTTGATAATTTCCAGAAAATCTCGTATTTCCCAGACATATTTGTGCATTTCTAAACAAATTATTGGGAAAGAGTAAGGTTCTTTGATCACCATTTGAATTTTTGAAATTGGAAAGTTAGTCAAAGAAAAAGAGAATGATGTTCAGAAAACTGAACTGCTTAGATTATTGAGACTAGTTCTAATCTAGATTACTGAAGTATATTTAAGATTTCTGAATGATGAAAGGGCAGATGATCAAAGTGGAATGATGTGTGGGGAAATTTAACTGTTTTTTCCGGTGTTATTTGAATTCTTTGAAATAAAATGGAAGGAAGAAAAGAGGATATCTAGAATGTTAGGCTTTTTGGAGGTTATCCACGATCTTTGAACTTTAAAGTCAATAACAGAAAAGGTGGATAGTGTCTAGGAAAGTCTCATCATTGGATTTTGGAAACTACTATGATCATTCAAACTACAGAAGAAGGAACCGAGGAAAGTGCTCTGGAGGCTTAAATCTTTATTTTTTGATTGTTTTCCAGTTTCTCTCAACTGTTAGACTAATGAAGAAAGAGTTGTATACAAAAATTCAACTTACTACATATTTGGTGTCATCTGAGTTCCTACACGTTCTTTCGAGATTGGCTACATAACTGAAATAACTACTGAAGAAGAAATTGGAAGTTGAGTAGAACAGACGGGACATATTAATATTGGTGATATCTAATTTTGATATCTTAGTTTCCAAACAGAGATTTTAAATCAGTTCCACTTTACCTTCAAGAGGTTTTAAATCAAATTTTAATTCTAAATTATTAACTGTGTAATTTCAGTGCTCCAGGAGAAAAAAACATCCGTCGACGTAATTTCTGTCAACTGTGACTTTTTAGGAACAGTCTGTTAATATGAAATTTCAAATAATTTAATTTCTTTTAAATTTGTTCCTTTCTAATCGATAATATTTTGGAAATAAACATTTCCTTTTGTCATTTTTACTCTAGACATAGTTTTGTTGTATTCTTTTGTGCATCACATAAACAACGCCGCACCTCTAACAAATAACAGTATCAAACTGAAAACATCTATAATTGATTATAGTTCAATTTCATGGTCTATTTGCTTGGGGGATCACGGTCTCAATGAAGGGGATTTTCTGTTCTAGAAGTGTCTGTAGTCAAACCTAAGAGAATCTTTAACACATTCAGCAGCTATATTGTAGAATCTACCGACTACAAGTACTCGAAGGATATCGGTTGAGTGGCTTTTTAGTGGATGGTAATTACCTTCAACCTGATTTTTCCAATTCTACTTTTAAAATGAATATAATCTTAGTAGAATGAACTATTATAACTTGAAATTTAATTGAAAATCAACAATCTTAAATTGAAGACTAAGAATACAGTTAATATTGGTTTTCTGTTTGTTGATGATAGTCAATATGGAACAATCGGACATCTAAGTAAATTTATTTTGCCAGAACTGAAGCTTAGGATACAATTTTAGTCCTTGTTCCGGTTTTTATATATGATTAAATTGTCTGATGCAGCATTGATAAGGAGATGAGTGAAATCTTTATACATCCATATTTCTATTGATCGACACAATATGTTCAACAATAGTAGATCAAGAGCAACAGCCATTTGGGTGTCGATGAGAACTCAGAATTATTCGAAGATGAAATCGAAATTGATTCCAAATATTTCAGAAATGATTTTTGAATACTCCTGTAGGAAGGATGAAGTTTAATCCGTCTGACGATCTACACAAAAATCAAGACAATATTTAGTAAGTTGACAACTGAAAAAGTCGATCAAAGGGAAAGAGCCGACCCGAGTCTAGCTGTTAATCAGCCGGACGAGAGTTCCCTCGCACAAAGTAGAAATCAAAAACAATTCAAGATTTTTTCGTGTTAGAAGCGAAATTAACCTTTTCTTGCTTATTAGCGGGAGGTGACTTTCAATTTTGATATTTCTTCTCCCATTTTACTGAGTTAATTACTTCTTATATCACTTTCTGTATTCTTAATGTAAGTCCATTTAATTTTTTAAATTGAATTTCCTGTTATCTTCACCTCTTTAGAAACTGAAGTTGCTCCTTAGCACTATTATTTGTTATTGAAGTTGTAGAAATTGTTGTTAGCTTTTATGAATATTTCACTAAGGTATGGGGAACCAACAGCTATTCCAGAAGAAAAGAGATCTTAACATTTTGATTGGGGATCGCTATGTTCTACTTATCGTAAACGTGTTTGGGAGAGTGTTTTCATATATTTAATTTGTTTCTTTTTAGGGTCGAATCAATTGCAGATGGATTCAGAAGTTTGTCAAGAACCTCATAACTTAGATCTTTATTGAAACAAGAGAAGTGAACATGAGGAAAATGGGAGTTGAATGATTGAGTGAATGGACCTGGCATTTGATTGGATGATTTTCTTCACGTGAGTTTCTGAAATATTTGATAATTTACTAATGTGGTACTTTTAGTTGGATATCGATGTTGATTCAGAAGAAGTTGGACTGGAGAGGAAAGAAGTTGCTCTAAATGCCGTTTTTTCTTTTATATTGAAGTGACTGAGAAGTTTCGTGACGGGCTAGACACTAACATTATTTCCATCAATGTGATACAAAGTAGTATTTACAAGTATTGAGAATGAGAGGATTTGTTAGCATTTAACTGTAAGTTGGTTTTGTAATTCGAAAAGAGATGGTGAAAAGTAGTTTTAGTCAGATTCATTGTTCACTAGAGATACATTTGATTTCATTTGTGAGGTTCTAAATTTAACAGTGGTTTTGTAAAGTTGAAGAAGCTTGTAAATGGCTTGAAAACAGATTTTATATAAGCATTGTTTCAGTAAATAACAGAGGGAATTAATTTGGGTTAGTTTCGTTTCGGTAAATGAATTTGAGATAGATCAAAACTTGGTAATTATGTGGATTTCAGTTTTTTGTGGTGCTGGAAGTTTCCCTGTGATGGCACAAATGTTCAAGTGGGAGTGCTTCTTTGAAAAACATGGAGAATGAAGTCAACTCTTGTGTTCTCATAGAGTTTTATGAAGTTAGTGTTTCTGAATTTATTTGGAAAGTGATTGACCTTGAAGAAAACCAAGCTAATAAATGTTTTTAATTAATGCTTGTAGGATGACAATGGATTCCACTCAGATATCCTTTTTATTGTTGGATCGGTCAAGGGGATTGGAATTAAAAACTGCATCAGAAAAGAGTTTAACAATACGGTTGTGAAATTTTGTAATTAGCGAACTGCTTTTTATGGAGTTCTTTGCTCTGATGATTGTTAATGTAGCTACGAATTCATTGACGGTAGAAGTGGTCAAATAATGAGAAAAAGTAACACTTATTAATTTATGAACTTTGTAGATGCGGTGGACTAAGGTTTAAGAAATTATCTTTCCGAGGATCCCGAACAACTTGATGTATTAAGAGAATGGTTAAGGTTCTCAGAATTAACTTACACGGAAAGAGTCGGGTTTTGGAAGTGATCAACAAAGGGATTTGGATTCGACTAGACCACTGAAAGAATTGGGAACTTGGATAACTGTAGTAGTCTTTCTCGACTTGAGCTGTGTTGCTTGAAATTGTAGATGACTGTGAGATAAAAACTGTAAATTTAGTATTATTTATTTGAGATTCTATGATTGCTAATTCAGATGGCTGATTTGTTCCATCAACTAGTGACAAATAATTAATAATCAAATTGATTTTTTCGTTTGAAAATAGTGGAAAGGGGTTCAGCATCTGGAATTGTTATTGAAATGAAAATGAAATGCTTGAAGTTAATGTTCTAGATGCCATATTATTTTAAATGACTCTTTGAACCACAGGGTGAACAGGTCAGTACATCATAAATATGATAAATAGACTGTTAAATGAATAAAACAGGAAATTAGAACTTCCGATTGTTTAGAAATGATCAAATTTATTGGAGTAATTGAGATTATGTGGTAGTTGGTTCAGGATTTATTCTCATTTTAGTGATAATCTGTGGCATTTGACAGAAAAGCCAAGAACTCTTAATCAAGATAGTTTAAGCTGCAAATGACTTACTTTTGAGCTTCATTTTACTGTATAGGACTAACAGTTGCTTTCACTTGTCCATAATGTTTATTCCTGAGTTTGTTACTGAACTCAAATCAGTCTACAACAAGTTGTTCGGGATTGTTATTAGTTTTCTTGGATTCAGATGTTTTCAAAGATACTAGTAGAAGGAAAAGCAGTGTCTCTAAGTCATTTTTATCCAATTCTGCAGCTCCTCCTTAACTTTATTTGTTAATATAATTCATAGTTTATCGTCCGAGACAGTTAATGAAGGCTACAAACTCGAGGGGACGGATTTTCACTTATTTGTTGAGTCATTCCACAACCTCTTCATCAGTGGCTTTATTAAAGATTTTTTATCTTGCTGTCTGGAGTTCCTCTTGGTTGATTTAGACTCAATTCCTTCTAGAGAACCCAGTGAAAGCAAAAATAATTCATGTCTACCGATTTCTGTTAAATTCCACAACCACTCCATCAACATGTTCATCGACAGATCATTGTTATCGTTTGGAACTCCTGCTGGTAGTCTTGGGTATGGATTTCTAAGAGAAATTTAATCAAATAACAAGTGCACTTTTACTCATTTTCGTGAAATTCCAGGACCTTGCTATCCAAGAATTTTACCTCACTGAGACTCTTGTTGATTCCTTGAGACTCGTTTGGTTCTAGAAGATCAGATAAAGCTGGAAATTAAATTTCCACTCAGTTCTACAACTCTTGCATGAATAAACAATCAGTCAACTGTCTGGAATTCCTGTTGATGTTGTCATATCTGTAGCTTAAATTTACTTAATTAGATTAAAGTGAGGGTTTTTATCCATTTTTATTAGATTTCACAGTCTCTCCATTAATGTATCTACTAACAACATAATTTCAGTCAATTTTTACAAGCATTGGATGGAAAAAGAACAATCAAGATCACTTCCAAATCATTCTCACTCAGTTACGGACAAAAGCAACGTTAAACGGCTGATTGGCGTGGATGAACAAAATGCCAAGCACCTTTGTGTTCCAGTTGGAACCTCGTCGGGTTCTCTACTCCAGTCAGCACTTGATCCGAAAGCATTTAATGCCGGTCGGGCACTACTGATATTTAAATTCGTTTTCAAATAAATTACATGTATTATAAAGGAGATTTTTCTAATTAATATAATTCAGGATAGGTACCCTGACCCCCTATCCCCAGTCCGAACTGCTCGGGAGTACTGTGAAGATGCTAAAAATAATAAATTTAGACAATAAATAGTTTTAGAACAAAATATTTTCTATTAAGAAATGGACTACACCTTATATTCCTTGATAAATTGTTAAATTCCCCTAGATTTCCTAGGAGCCCCTTGCACCCCCAACCCTC
>SWDT01000290.1:0-102459 GCA_009193035.1 Halicephalobus mephisto | reverse complement strand
AATTGCTAATAGTAGGAACCAACAGTTTTCTGCCCAACAATGTTCAGCCCAATCGAACTACACCTTTTTACTACACCGCTGAGATTTTGATATCTACATTGATGTCTTCCCCATTGATTTCAAATGAAAAGTCGTTTATAAGTAATCCCTTCTTACATTTGTGTTGGAGTTAATAAAGAACCGGAACGTAGGGATCACGAATAGAGAATATTAGTAATACTTTATTAATAGAGATACACAGAATAGACAATAAATGAGGAATGACACACTGGTGTCTGAGGTAGCCCTTCGGCTTTTATACCCTTACATTTAGAACACGCGAGAGTGAGGTAACGTGCATTGAGAGACCATTCGAAATAAGCACTAACTGATCCCAACAGTTTGCTTTTAAAGTCCATGCAAAATATAGCTTCCGCTCGTGCTCCAGTGATACCCAATGTCAGTAAAATAGCAATATCCTGAATATTTTGGGTAGACTTAATCAAGTCTGTATGAGCAAAAAAATAAGCACATAGATCCATATAATATAGTAAAGGAGACAGTTTTTGCTGCTGTTGACCATATATCCTGGAATGTGCAGCAGATACGGTCGTTATTGCAACACCAAACTTGCGAAATTTCCGCAATCTTTCTGTTGGATCGTCGCTGGGGAATTCGGATCCGCGTGTAGATACAAATATATGGGAACAACTTTATTGGGGCCTCAGGCACGAGATAAAACACAACTCTATTCCAAATATTGCGCAATCTCCAAATTGCCGCCATAAAGCAATCATACGCCTTGCGTTGGTCCTCAGGATATTTTCCTTCGGAACCAACGCTGTGTGGCTTGCACTCAAATAGATCGTGCACAATCCAACACTTTCTTTTTTTGAATATTTCATTTTTGATCTCAATTTCACTAATCAATTTCAATATCATCATCATAATCATTAAATGTAAGTAATATTTCCAACTCATCTGATAACACGTTGGTAAATTCATTCTCATCGTCTTCACTATTGCTTCTTTCTGAACGTGGATTTTCTTCTTTGTATTTCATAAAATTGTTCAGTAGTTGGAACTGTATATTCACGAGAGATTCTATAGAACGTATTATTCGAGAGAAATGGCATATCCAAGGCTTCACAAAAGGAATTCAAAGCAGTAAAAGAAACAGGAGCTACTCCAGCAGCAGATACAATCGCAATGTTACCAGCTCTTACTTTCGCTTGAGGAATAAAATTTTGTGTAAATCAATGAGCTTCTCCATTCTCACTTTCCTTGCAACTGCATTTTTGAGTAAACGTAATATTTGTTCCAGATACTTTTACTGTCAAATTCCTCTTATGACCACTGCTTCTACCTCCAGGTAATCTTCCACAGAAAACACATCTTTGCAAAAGCTTCAATAATTGTATAAACTCGACAGGAACAAATTTTGTAGGGCCAAGAACATAAATAATATAAACTTACATCAATTGTGATTACTTCAACCTTAACAGAAACCATCCATTGGTGATTTCTGTTGCATCCTCTCGCTAAATGAGAATGAAAAGAGTCAAAAATTAAATATTCAAAAAAAAAGATTGGCGAAAAAGGCGCAACGCCAAACTTGCGAAAATTTCGCAAAGAGTATCAATCTCACTCCTCTAATGAATCATCTGCTGTTCCTACCACTACTGCACTTTTCAACTGCGTCGACAAAATGAACAAAAATTACTTACTCATTTGCACTAGAATCCATGCTGAAAGGTTCTTCTAAAATACTGAGTATCTTCGACACAATGTCAATCGTACCTGAAAAACAAATTATTTAAAAGCAATTGTCTGCGAGGATCAAGCAAAATCACGTCCCTTCAAACCTTGGTGCGTGTGTCTATCGTTTTTAAAAAGTCATATTTGTAATCATATATGGGATGATCTAAGAAATTTTTTGAAGTAAATTTTGGCAAAACTCGAACATGACACATTTCGGAAAGTGAAAGCTGGGGAAATTCTAATAAGCACGTTAAGTTAAGCATTCGAAATTTATATATCAGGAGAAAAATTCAAATCAAACAACGCAAAAAATTACAAAAAAAATAATATAAAAAACAAAGAAAATCACGCAACAATGGAAGTTTCGAAACAAATGTCGTAATCTAAAAAACCACTTTACGGTAGGTTCCCAAGAGTCCTGCAGCGAAAATAAAAGTGCGCGATTCCTTCTTGTTGAAATTAATTTTTTAGCCACGTTTCCCTTTAAATTTCAAGCAAAGAAAATTATGCGCATGAATTTCCGTTGCAGGAACCATATAAACAATGTTTATTTCATCCATATAATTTAAAGATAAAGGAATGAAAGTGCAAGAAATCCACTCCATGGATTGCACTTTGTGTTCTTTTGATTGCTTTGACGCTTACAACTGTACGGATTCTAACTTTCAAGATAGTATTTTGGGGTTTCACAGGAAAGAAGGAAAAATTTTCAATAACAGATATGCAATCCTTCTTCGATGACTCGCATAGCAATTGATGAACAACTAATCTTCAGAACTCTGCTGACGCATTTACTAAAACTTTCTTCTGGTTTTAAATTTTAAACTATTTTGTACATCACATATCTGAAGAAATCGTTTCATTTTTCCTCATTCTACAAAAAGTGTAAGATGTTAACGAGTACCAAAAAATCTATATAAAATTGATAGATTGCTTTTGATCAAATAGGAAATAGAAATTTGCGTGAGAATGCGATCTACTCTCTTAAACCAAATCCTCCTTATAAGGCACTTGAAATTGAGAAACTTGTATAGTTTAAAATTTAACAGGTCTTCCTAGAATAGCATCCTTAATATAAAAGCTTTATTCCACTACTTTACAGCTTGGACAAAGTGATTCTCATTAAATGAAAACTTAATCATCTTCTTGTTGATTACTTTGTACATTGAAAAATTCAATTTCTCAAGTGTTAAGATAGAAACAAAAGTAATATAATGATCTTTATCAGAACAATAAGATAAGGATATGATTTATAATATGATCTTAACCATCACAGTCGGAAGCCTCGCTCATTCCCTACAGTATTCTCCGCTTCCTAATATTCAGACTATCGCTTTTGGTGCTCTTTCTGTCTAGTTTCTGTCCTAAAATTAAGAAAAGCTAAAGACTGGATGATATATTTATTTAGACTGACTTTCTACCCAATGCCTAATTTTTGTGACGTTTTGATTTAAATATTTACGGTTGAAATTATTTCCAATTAATTACAACAAGTTTTAAAAATGTTCATTGGTTATGGAGAAACTAGAATGCTCTTCGATTGATTTTTCTTTGTTGTGGACGTTATCAAAGACTTTCGTTCTCATCTGTTTTATATGAAAACAAAAGACAAGAAGAAGAGCAGATCCAACAGCGGCTACAGAAACAAAGGCAAGAAGCCCAAACGTCTTGGAATCCGGCAATAAAATTGCGAGAATATCTTCGGTGATGGTGAAAAACTGACAAAATGCAGCTTGAACTCCGAAGACGGTTCCTCTGATGGACTCATCAACAGATTCTTGCATTAGTTGGGAAATAGACAAGTCACTTAACCAAAGACCGAATCGAGCCAAAGTTATCCCGCAGTACATAGCAAATAAGCTTGTTGCCGAAACATTGTCGACTTCAAATTTGGACCAGTTCATTCCCGTTGAGTTCCCTGAATCCTTGTTCTTGTCCGAAGTGGCGTCGAAGGTATCGAGAAATGTGTGCCACCAATCCTATACAAAGTAGGTAATGATCATTAGATAAAACTTAACTTACATTCCAATTCAAAGATCCAAAATACCCAGAGAGATCAAAAGGACTTCCAGGAAGGAAAATAGAGATAATGCAAATGATCAACGATGCAAATTCGGTGGACAGTCCAAGTAAAGCGGATTTTCGTATCCCTAATCGGTGTGCAAAAATAGGATAAGTAACGGCAGCTAGTACTCCTAGAGCCGATCCAATTGCTTGGAATACACCAAGAATCGTAGAATCCAAGCCTTGTTTCTTCCCAAAACTGATCGAAATCCCATCAAATGCCAAAACATTCATGTAGAGAAGTGATAGCCCCAATGCTGCGGGGAAGACTGCTTGATTAAAGTAAACTTTGACCATTCCAAAAGCAGTCAACTTTTCTGGTTGTAGGTTTATCGCAGTTTCATCTTTGTTCTTTACTGCCAAAGCTGGGACTCGTTTATAAACCCAATGAAGAGTCAAACTTTCGCCAATCCATCCCATAATGACATAAGCAATCATTATATAAGTCGTCGTCTTCGATCCAAAATTATCCACAATGAGTCCTCCAATGATTGGTGAGACAATCGATGAGGATTGATCGATTATTGTCAAAACTGCATTTTGTTCTTAAAAATTAATTTCAACCCATTATTGTTATTCATATGGGACTCACTTGAAAGGTTGTTCGTGTGTCTAGTCACTTTGTTTTCCATTGAATCCATAGTTGTTGGATTTTGTGAAGTTTTATCTTGCGATTCTGTTTCATAGAAGGAAGATACCATAACCACAATGTAATCCTTCGTGAATGCGGTTTTTTCTCCGGAACCCGCTGCCATCGACACAGCGCCGAGTCCAATAGAACTAATTAACGATACGACATAAATGACTGAATCTCCGCGCGATTCATCAGACAGAATCAAACAAACAACTAGAAATACTGCCGAGATGGCTATAGATAAGTTGTTCAATAGCAAGCAGACTTGAACTCCCAACCATCTTCCCGATCTGTCATACCAGTTACCTACAAAAGACGTCAGCACCATCTGAGTCAATCCCTGAAATAACTGATTGATGGTAACCAATCGGAGCCCACCCAGATCTCCTATGATGAAAATACTTGAAAAGCCCCATATTCGATCTCTCAAGCAGGAGAACATGTAGGCAATGTATAGACCAATAAATTCTGCTTTTGGAAGGAACATGATAACTCCTTGAAATTAGACAATACAATCAATTATTCCCGAGTAAATTTAAGATTCTCTTTAGTTATCAATTTTTTTGTTTTAAGAATGATGACATAGAATTATTTGATCCTTTCTGCTTTGTGCTTGTGGGTGCTTTCTACTTCCGTATAAACGACGATTGACTAAAGATCATCGACTACTGATAAGTGATGTTGACTTTTATGTATCTTGAAAACTTATTCCGTATTCTTTGTCATCAATAGATTACTAACAAGCTTGTCAACAATTGCTGGTTATTTCCTGTGACTTCAATTACCGTAATTCTCCATTAAAGAAATTTTAAAAACCTTTGACAAAATCCCAATTAATAAACTAGAGCATTAAAAAGTGTCTTTAGTCTGACATTACAGATCTAGATATCTTGTTCATCGCTTTCATCTATATTGCTCTATTTTTATATTTTCGTCTTTTATGTATTTGAAGGCATTTCAGTTTTTTATAGCATTAAATTCCGTTTATATTTCCATCTCATATTTTCGAAAAAATATCTTCTGTCATATCTCAACAAGTCAGCTCTTGAATTCGCTTCAGTTGCACTGTGAAGTGTTTCTTTGTTCTCCAGAAAGATATGGCAGGGAGTTTCAAACTCATCCTAGAAGATCGACTTTTTAAATTCTCTAAATTTCAATTTATTCTGTTCTATTCTCATTTGTTTCTTGTCAACAAGGGAAAAAGCATCAGTGTCAAAAACCTTGATGGAGAAATTGAAAAATCTAGAAAGTGAAGATCAGACTCTTCTTTTTCTTTGGTGCTTCTTAATATTCACTTTTTAAACTCTCATAGAGATCCGACGCTTGAGCATCTTTTTCTGATATTGTCGCTGTTGCTGAAGCTGATAATTGTGGTTAAACCTCGAATAAGCATAAAAAATATCATTTGGTATTTTCATCTCCCCAAGATTTTGAAATTGATCCCAAAGAACTCTTCTGTGCCACTTTGAGTCATTGAATGGTGAAAAGTTAGTTGCTGCAGATTCTTATATTACTGAGAGGTTAAAGCAAAAACTCGGCCTGGTTATTTCTTGACTGCTTCAATTGCCGGAGAGACCTGGTGAAAGTCCTCAAGTTAGTTCCTGCTGAGATTCGTGTAAATCCCAAGCCTTAATTATCCCCATCTAATTTGAGCGTCTCAGGTGCTGCACGTGCAAATCTCTCGATCTTCCAAGTTGCAAATCTTACACCTAACTAATTAGATGACAAAGCATTTGATTATTTTAGGAGAGTTATAGTTACTTTCGCCGTTGATCTACATTTATGCAAGCTTCTTCATATTCATAAACAAAATACTAATCAGAAGATACTAATAGTCAGTATGTGTTAAAAGTATTATTAGAGAATGGTATCTATAAAAACGTTATATCATTTCCATTAGTTCAAGAAAATTAAATGCCACCTATGTGTTCAGACACATTTTATAAAACATGGGCATTATCCAATGTAAATCTCACTTTTTTATCAGAATTCATTCTTCATTCACATTATGAAACTACTTTTTCCTTTTATAAGAAGCAAACAAGCTTTAATTTAAATTGAGTGATTTTAAATTATGGAATAAACAATCTTTCAAAGTATCAAATCTTTCGGTTTCAGACACATTTATTGATGAATAAAAACAAAAATTATCTAAATAGCTTCTTTCCTTGATTTGAAGATAATAACAGGTCGTCTTTAAACTTCTAACAATTCACCTCCGATTTTTTGTTGACATTGAGGTATTTATTTGGTTCTGATTATTTTAAGCGAGCAAAGCACTATTCAGGGTGCAACTCTAAAGAAGCAATACATGGAAACTCTTGGCATTATGGCATAAAGTTAATGGAGATACTCCAGTCAACTAGTTTTGGTAGACGATAGTCCTTGTTTTCCCAGGAATTTAGGATTTTTAGAGAAGAGCGCCGTATTATTCCATTTATCCATCTTCAAGCTTCGCTTCATTTTGAAGTGTTCATTGGTCTCGCCTGGAATATTGACCGAATATTCAATCAGCTGTTTAGCCGCAAGTGCGTAGATGTTCACAACTGCATCGGTGCAATCCATTGCCACCATATCTACTGGTGTATGAAGCTTTTCATGGGCACCGTATATGTAATCAGAACTGTCAAACTCCACCTAAAACTTTTCATTTTATCCTCCAAGTGATTAAAAATTCGCTACCCGTAAATGCCATGTGAGCTCGTCTTCATTTCGGTGGTGCCCGTATTGCAGAACAGCGTCATACAGAGGATTAGAGCAGAACTTGACTTTGTTGAGTTCAAATTCAACATCAAATTTGGTATCTTTGCATCTCTGGTTCTTAAGTTCATATTTGTCTTGATCAAGCAGCGAATATTCACAGATTTTAAACTCATTATTGCTCCTAACCAGCTCGTCCAGCTCTTCTATTGTATCCATAGGAAAGAAAAACCCAACATTTTTGTAGCCATCCGGCAATTTGTTTTCTTCTATCTCGTAAACCCTAAAGTTACTATATTTTGTCTAATAAATAATAACGCCTTGCCTGTTATTCTCAAAATGAAGAACTGCATGCCGCTGACGATTATATAACATGACGACGGTGTTGCCAGCTTCCAGACTTTGCCATTCCTTGACAAAATCGTAATGAGAACCGTGAACTGTATTAACGCCCTCCATTGTCCTCTGCCAACAATCAGTTTTGTGATGTCGACTGCTGACTGGTGTCTCACAACACACCACATGATCAGTGAATCTCATGCAATCTTCGTAGTTGTCGGTGTCAATATTCTGTGTAGCTGATCTGTAAACTTACAGTAAATTAAGAGAATTTGAATTTTCCTCACAAGAATCCAATATCATATTCTTCGATCATGAGTTTCTCACTCTTGAGTTGTCGTTGAGCGGGGAAAAATCTCGATAATATTATGGAGCCACTATTCATATCATAGCTGATTCTCGGACTAAATGAGTACTTTGTATTAAATTTGGCGATGCTTAAAACTTACTCTGGAATATTAAATTTGGCAAGATTACGACTACTGAACTCAAGTGAAATAATATGCTGAGTATCTTGTTCACTGAAGAACAGCCAAATATTTAGTACCAAGAGAACTATTAGAACTAATCCAAAAAGTACTGCACAAAGAATACAATTTCTCTTGGTGCAGTACAAAGTAATCCGTCTGATTCCAGTTGGTCTAATTACTCGAGGATTGGAATTTGAACTTCTTCCAGCATCATCTGAGTGCGATTGTTGAGGAAGAAGAGAAGAGGAAACGTCGCTGTATGGTGTATATGGAGGAGGATTTTCATTGGGTGCTGGAGGAATTTTTGGAGGTCTTGGAGGTGCTGACGGTTTTGTCGATGGAGTAAGAGGAGTTGCCGGCGAAGATGGAGACGACATCCTAGAAAAATATCAACTTTTAAATAACGAATAAATCAAATCAGGTTCCAAATTCCGACTTTATTCTTTACAATTACTGTGACTATTACAGATTTCGAAAGTTGAGGCAAAATCAATAGAGGGAGCGTCCAACAAAAATTGAAGTTCGTCAATGACTCATCGATTATGGGACGCGAATCAAGCGTGCAACAACCTCCATAACAAGCTGTCACTGCCAACTGATAAAGGGAGTGATTGTTTTCCCAAAAAAATATCAGAATGATTGAACGCTACTTTTTGAATAAAAAAACTCAAATTTAAGATTCCAAATTTGGCCAAATTAATTCGAATCAACTTTTGTTCCCAATTGAAAAAATACGAAATCGGCAAAACATTTAACCAAGGCAAAAAGTTGAATTCTTTGAAATCAAATGAAAATGGACAAACCGTGTGCATGGCGCACTTCTGCGGTAACCTGTTTCTTCTTTCTAAAACCTTTGCGCGTGTAGACTGATGTGCGGCATGCTCTCTCATTCAAGGATGCAAACTTTGCTACGAGTGATCTCAAATTACTATTTATTGTCTTTAATTTCCACACTCATTTAATCATTTTTACTTTATGAACATAAATCAATATGTGATGATATCATCGCTACTGACAGAATTCTGTTTTCGTAATTCTTTGACTTTTCCAATGAAAGATCGAGTTTTGTTGAAGATAAACTTTCTATAAGCACTGTTTATAGCAATAATGGCGAGAGAATTGTAAAGAGTCCTCAGACTCATTACTGTAAAAATAAAATTGCCGCTTCCAATTTCAGTGTCTCTAGAAGGCCTAATGATAGCGGCGTAACAGAAGAGAGCAGGAAAAACCAAAGTACTGATCGGGATGCCGAAAAGGGCAATAATACAGTTAATCATCGAATGGTACTTTTTGACCTTTCTGACAGCGTTTTTTCTCCTGAGTATATCGATTTCCTCCACAACAAGCCACCATAAAAGGAGAACAATTAGCAGCCATCCAATAACTAGACTAATAATGAGTAGTGTTGCTACTGAAGAAGATCTTGATTCGATAATTACTAATCCAGTACAAGTATGGGTCGAGAGATAGGAAGCAAACGAAGCGATCTAAAGGAAATAATTGTTTTTTACTATGATAGAAGGCTTATATCTCACTTTTCCATAGTATTCCTCAACTCGCTTTGTGTCCAAAATGGTCAAAATATAATACCCAAATGGTAAGCATGGGAAAATGTGGGTGATGAGAATGATTATAATCCAAATTGGGTTCTTTAACGAGTTTAATTTTGATTTTGTCGCCATTAGTAAACAGAGTAACGTAAACATGAGAGAAATGAATGGTGCAATAATGGTAATTGAGGTAACGATCTGAAAATAAATTTTTAATCTTGAAATTGAACGTTTTTACTACCAATGGGACCGTAGCTGAAATTAATTGCCATTTTGAGAGCCCATACAGTCCCAAATTCCCACATAACACCGATGCTGGAAAAAGAGGTAATGGTCGATAGGCTACAGTGAGTTGAAAATCAAATATGTAGCCCCATATTAGGAAATTTAAAAATGCCTGTTTCATCGCATGGAAACTTTTTGGAGATTTTGTGAGGATAACATACAAAGTAAATACAAAAGCTACAGTATCGAGGACGGCATTGACGGTGTAATTAACGGAGAGACTAGAAGGAGGAATAGCTGAATCAAGAAAGAAGAAATTATCCGTCGTTTCATTAGCAGACATGAGATACTTACATGGATAAAATTCTGTAAACTAATTTTCGTGTTAAGCTGTCAAACACAAGTTGAAATTCAGCTGTCACAAGATCTGAAATTAACTTGGGAACTTGACATTTATGTAATTATAAAGCAGGTGAATTATTTTATTGACGTCTAATAAATATTTTATTTTTATTAACAAATGACGAGGGATTTCCCTCTTCGGACCCGTTAATCATTTCGAACACTATTCTATCAGTGAATGTGGTACTTTTGTTGATCGCAGACAAAGTTGTGAAGAGGAATGGCGGCAAAACCAGCAACGACTATCCCTGCAGCATCACCCATGCTTGCAGCAGAGAGACAATATTCCTTAACATCTGGAGGAACCTCTCGGTGGATTCTGTCAAAAGTGTTAACATAAGAGGATCCACCAAGGAGCCCCTCATACACAATCAAGATGAAGATGATCCAGATATGAGGAATGAAGAAGTAAATAGATTCAAATGTGAAGAATATAGCATTAACCATCTGAAAATAACTTTGTTACATTAATTAATGAGTAGCTTTTTACCTGTAATACTGGGAGAAGCATCATCACCCAGAAGGGTAGTTTCCAAATATTGACACTTGATCTTGATATGAACACACCCAATTGATAGAGCACCTGATACCATCGATATTGGGACTTCCTTGATAAGTGGAATCCATGAGAGCAATCAAAGTAAATTAATTCGGTCTGTAATTAAACTTTGTTCCAAAAAATGCAATTAAAAACTTACTAATCCTTGGTTGATCAAATACTCTCCAATATAAACACATGCCAATGGTATCATGTACTTTAGCATTGGCTAAAATGAGTTGTCTTATTTTCATAAAGATAAGAATAAAAACAAACCACGACAAGAAGTAGTTGTTCTTTGAAAGTAAGCTTCTTTTGCTCGACAAACTTATGCTCATTTGAACTCGTTGATCCTAACTTGCCGGGTCTTGTGGCATTAGCAGACAAGTCCACTTCAGAACCAGTGTAGGAAGATATTTTCTCAGTAGAACAAGTAGAAGATGTTGTAGAATTGGAGTTCGTAATGATCCATGTCTCTGGTTTGAGGATTTGAACTTGGTGAACCGTGTCAGGAATAACCATCAAGAACCAATAAGCAACAGCAAAGACAGCTGGAACGATCAACATGACTAAACAGGCATTCTTCGGAGATAAATTAGCAAAATGAGGTTCTGTCAAGCCTGCGTAAGCTAGAGATCCCACGATTCCAGCTCCTCCTGTTCCACTTGACCAAGCCGAAATCATTGATCTTGGAAAGTGGGAAGATAAAGCTAAATAAGTCATTTCCCCCAGACCAGATCCCATAGCAGCAAAGACGACTCCAATTAGAGACATTGGTACCGAAATAGAATAGGCTACGACAAAGTAGCAGATCACTTGAAGCATGCAGACAGTTCCATGTCTCAGTCCGAAAGGAATCCTCTGTATAAAGAAGGGGAAAGTCATCTTGATAAGCAACGTTGGAAGTATATCTGCCAGTAACACAGCTCCAGTAGATACAGATGAACAATGCGGCTCTGTTATGGCTTTCTGAAAGTAAAAAATGAAAACTTATAACATCGAGAACCCACCAAGCAGTAATTTTCTGTATCATTCTTCGTCTTGTGTTGTTGCTTATCCATTATATCCTCTGCTGCACTCAACTATAAACATGGAATTAATTTGATATGATATTAGTATATTCAAACTTACCATAATGACATAGGCATAATTATTGCATAGTCCAAAAATCCAAAAAGCTGCTAAGTTCCTTATGAGAGTAATCTTTTCTGTAGAAACAGCCATTTTCCAGAAACAAAAATTAGGACTGAATAATCTACGTACAGTCTGTGCTTCCCATCAAATATTTTTTCGATAAACAGTGAGTAGATAATCCGGGAACCTGTCTAATTGCAGCCACATGTTATATTGATAAGGTTCTTTAAAATGATGGTTTTTGCTTCTAAAATTTCAGTGAGTCGTGCTGAATACTTTTGGATCAATTCTAATTCCCCATCGATTCAGAAAAGAGAAAAATCCATGAACGCAAAAAGAGGTCAATGGTTGCGCAGTGTTGGCTTTTTTCTGAGAAGAATCGTTGACCGTTCAGGAGCAAAAAGAAATTGGAAAACTCGAATTATTCACGGGTCAGACATCTGTAGAATCGGGTGACTCCTCTAGAAATGAGTGTTGAAGCTGAAGTTATTCTCGAAGATCCTTATTCTCCAAAGACCATTGAGCCAAAAGTTGAGAAAGTTGATCTGGATTTGACCAATGAAATATACGTTGATCCAGGGAAGCCTCGAAAACAAAGCCGTCCTATTTTGTTCAAGGAAAAAGAGTTCAAAATCCGGCCATCTTTACTGACGTATGTTTGTTCTCATTTACTATGACATTGCTTCATTTTCTTTCCAGAACCTCCTTTGAAGGAACGCCCGGAATCGTTTTCAATTATGTAATTGCCATCTTTGTTCTTCTTTGGATGGGCACTATTGTTAACGATGTTGTTCAATACAAAAAGTAACACTTTCTGTATTTATAAAAATCAGCAAATCAACTGGATTTCAGTCCTTTACATCACCTATGGTTGATCCTCTGGAACTTTGAAAAGCTCCCACTGACACTCCTCGCATGGGCAGCCATGTTCGGGTCCACTTTTCTTGTTTTTGCCGCACTCAAATTCTGGTCTTTAATCCCGTCAAAGTCAGTAACTGCAGTTTCTGAATCTTTGTGGATACTTGGATTCATCAGTTATATGATCGCATTCTTCTATTTTTCGTTAAAATTCTTATTCGATCAGCAGCTGAATCCCGCTTGTAGTTTCATCATTACGTGTGAAAGTGTGAGTCTATTTCCTTGAAAACCGATTGACAGTGTGATCCACACAATTTAGACAAGGATAATGATGAAAATCTATGCTTTTGTTCGGGAGAACATCCCCCGTGGAATCGAAAGAAAAGTAGCGTTATCGGAAGGAAGAGAAAAAGTCCGGCCGGGTGAAGGTTCCAAAAACTGGCCAACTCCTCAGCAGTACATTTATTATTTCTTCTGCCCTTCATTTTTATATAGAGATTCCTATCCATTGTAAGTTGTTACCATATTACACTTGCCCAAATTAAATTCAGGACAGAATCGAGAGATTGGTCTCTCGTGGCCAAGCACTTTGGTCAAGTCTTGGGATGCATCTACTTTGTAGACTTGCTCCATATCCAATTTATCAGACCTTATTTTGATGGACTGGATTATCATAAAGTTACTGTAGGAGAATTAGTCTATTCTCTTTTTCCCGCTATTATCCCCGGATCCTTCTGTCTCTGGATGTTGTTTTATGGCCTTCTCCACTGCTGGCTCAATATGTTCTCTGAAGCCATGTACTTTGGTGATCGACTTTTTTACGCTGTATGATGCATTTGTTGAAATATTGAATTAATCATTCATTTAAGAACTGGTGGAATTCTCGCAACATGGCCGAATACTATCGCAATTGGAACCTTGTCGTCCATGAGTGGTTGTACGCATACGTCTACAAAGATCTGGCTACAGTAGTTATTTCATTAATCAATTCCTTGAAAACAAACTTTTTTAGCTAATTGGTGGACAGAAAGGCCTGAAGGTGGCTCAAGTGGCGGTTTTCTTTCTCTCTGCTTTCTTCCATGAATTCTGGTTTGGTGTCTCTTTGAGGATCTTCTACCCGATCATGTTCGTCCTCTACTTTATCTTTGGTGGCATATTTTTCTCCGTTAGTCGGTTGATCAAGGTGCCGTATGTGTGGAATATTGCCATGTGGTTCAATCTCCTAATCGGGACAGGAATGTTCGTCTCGTGCTATGCTAGCGAGTGGTACGCCCGTCAGAGATGTGAATCCAAATTCGAGAATGCTTTCATTGATGTTCTAGTGCCACGATTATGGACATGTTGACTGCTGATAGATAATTTTAATAAAGTCATCCTAATTGTTTGACTGATTTTCTGTATTTTTACAACTGCAAGTGGGAAAGTATTAGACTCAATTCTCAGTTTATCATGAATTATCATTTGCAGCATAAATCTATACGTCATCAGTTGACATATAATTACAACATTTACAGTTTTAATCAAATTTACTTTCATATGTCAACCAAGGTATTGGCCTCTTGATATAAAATCAGATCAATCTGCAATGTTAATTAAATTCTTGTTCTTAATTTCTATCTTAATCTCCCTTGAAATCTTCATATATGATGGTTGCAATAGTTATAAAGTACTGCAGAACAAAGTTAATTGTGGATAGAACGAGTACTTGATTGAATATGGTTTGCAGTACTGCCAATGATTTCCGAGTCATCTTTAGTTTCTTAATCTTAAATTCCTTCATAAACTGTAATTAAGAGTATCGCAATAATTTCAACACCGTTGAGAATCAATGGATTCGTTACACTGGCCAGTGTTTATCGATTGTTACTATCAATATTGTTTATGAACAACTTGAAAAAATAACATCAACTGTACTGCCATCGAGATGAAGGCATTCCATGAGCATGTCTTTTGTTATCCTAATTGTGATTTTTGCGATATTTGTGGAAGAAATATCGTGATATTGTTTTCGAATTTCAAAACTTTTCCAGTTTTCTGGCCCTTCAACAGATCGCCTTCGTTATGGCTTCATGTAGATGCAAATACTTCTGATACTTTTAACATTAAGTAAATATAATTGATTTCATACGCTAGTAAAATAAATAAGTTATTTGTCTCTACATTTTTGCTTTCATCTGTCAAATACTTATCTCTATGATTTTCAACCAATACGATGGGTACAGTCTTTATTTTAGTTTTTCGAGTCATGATTAGTCTCAACCTTGAATAATTTTTTATGAAATTGGCACATCTGATATACCGGGTTTATCTGAGCAAATGAAATTAAAAAGCATAATAAGTTTAATTCACTTCAAATATTATTGCAAAATATTCACTTTTGGTGGAATTTCTTGTTCAAATAAGTTATGAGGGCTTCTGGATGAACTTTGACCTCCTTACTCAAGGCAAATTCAGTGTCTCCAGCATCCTTGGCAGTCAACAAATCTTGGAAGTTAATCTCCGTCGATCCAAACTCTTTTTTGTTCTTTTTGATATCCACTTTAAATACTCCTTTCTTCTCTGGATTATTTCTGATCTCCAGCATTGCTTTCGACAACCTAAACTTGACTATTATCACTTCCTCCTACTCAGTTAACTTACAGTTTGGAGTTTTCCTTATCTTGCTGAATAACAATTCCCTTTTTGATCAACTTGTCACCCGAGAGCTTCAACGTGATGATTTTTTCCTTGTTTTCTCTGCTCTGAAGTTTCTTTTCGGCCTTTCCTCCTTTTTGCAATTGAATAGAGGGCCATCTCTCCTTGATGGATATGTTGTCAAGAGTATTATTGAGATAAGCTTGGTACGTCGCTAATCTCTCTTCATATTGTTTCCTCTTCATCTCCAAATCTGTCGCTGTCTTGTTCAAACTTTTGAGTTGCTCTTTTCTTCGCGTATCTTTGGTGTAGATATCTCTAGCGATCGCAGTAATCATAGCTTGGTAATCATCAGAAGAAGAGACATAGCCAAACTGTTCCAATTTTTTTAGATTTGATTCAACTCTCTGCTTCTTTGCGGAGATAGATGGGCTGAAATTAAACTCTTTCTATGTATCATTATTTTGAATAACTTACAATTGTTCTTCTTTCTTCGATTCTAGTTCTCTATGAAGTTCTTCTTCCTTCAAAGTAGAGGGAGTGATCAATATTTTTGAAATAGTACTTCCAAGACAGCCACAAAGAAGCAGTTCCACAATCAACTTTTTTGTTTCTAGGAATAACTCGTTTCTTTCGTGGTCCTCTCCGAAAGAATCAGCTGGAATTGGTTTCAAATGAAGAATCACGGTTTCAGAGGAATCTTCTGGAATTTGAGCTTGATCCACCAACTGATGTAGCTTTGATTTCTCGTCTTTGAAGACAATGGACTTTAACTGCCTCAAATATATGAGAATCCTCTTGATGTACTTTGTTTCAATATGAAGCTTTGACTGATAGGCATCAGTGAAAACAGAATACTTATTCATGCCATAGATTTCGTCAATAGATTCGTTAATTAATTGATTGGCGGCAAATGAAGTGAACATGTTATTGATTTGAATGAGGTCTCCATTAAGGGAATTCATGTAGGGAACATCAGGTCCGTATCCCTGACCAGCCACCGCGAAGCCCATCATTTGTGTGATCGCCTTGAGAATCTCCATCTGTCGTGAATTCAGAGATTCCCCAGTTTCTCTTTTGACGACTTTAGAATCCGTCATGGCAAGTTCGATGTAAGTTACAAAGAGAAATTTCGCGACGAGTCTATGGACTTCATCTTCCTTTAGTTGTCGGAACTTTTTTCTCAGTTCATGAGCGCAAGTTTTTAGCAAATAACGGACGTTGTTTCTAAAATGATTAATCGATTTAAAATTATAATTTCCTTAAACATACGGTAATGCAACATTTCTCACAGCTGTTTGAGTGAATTTAGCTGCCCATTTCGAAATGAACTTCTTTGAGTTTTCAAGTGTGGCAACTACATGATGATCTTGGAGGGCTTCTTCGAGAGACTTTGGCTTCTTTCTGTGGATAGTTTCAAACATTTCTATTGGAGAAAGGTTGAAATGTTCTTCCGAATGTTCTTCAGTCTGGAAATTGGATAAATCCGCCTTCATTGCGAGACTTGTTATAGGTTGACTTGGAAAGGCGTGGAACATGATCGAGAAACCTTTAGCTAGTTTGATTGTCCTTTTTGATGGATAGAGGAACTCAGACGAGTTATTCAAAGAGTTAATGTATCTCGAAAGGAGCTCTCCATACAACTGCACCAGAAGGAATTCGTTTTTAGTCTCACTAGCAAAGTGAAAGAGAGGCCAAATGGCATTCGTGAAGAACTCATCAGCATCAATATTATCCACTTCGAATAAATTAGCCAGATACACCGGTTCTGCTTGAAGATGAAAGAACACATACTCGATTGCCTTGAAGAGAGTTTTACTGTGAGGTTTCCTAATGGAGGGCTGTCTTTTCTCGAAAGCATCTCGATCCTCCTCGATTTTTTTGTTGTGGGCCACAACTTCTTGGAGACTGATGCGGTTCTTAACCAACAGTCCGATCTTACCGTCCAGCTCATTTAAATCGTCTTCCAGTTTCTGGTTAGCCTTGATGAGATGCGTAATGTGTGATCGAGTTTTTTCAATGGAGATCTCTTCTTGGTAATCCAGCTCGCTGTCTCTAAGTAATTCAATAAATTGCCGAACACATTCCACCGATGGAGTGGGGGACTTTTGAAGTTCACCAAAGTGATTCCGAGATTTCATCTTTCTGTAAGAATTTTGGATAGTCCTAGCAGCTCGGTCTCTTTTCTTAGCTTCCGCGATTTCGAACTTTCTTTTTAAATATTCTCGGATTGTCATTTGACCTTTTCTGATCTTATGTTCTGCTTTCCTATAATGTTCATCAAATTTCTCATTAACGATATGCAAAATATTCTGAAAATTAACTAATTAATATTCCATTCTTGTTAACTTCATCTAACCTTAATTTCTTCTCCAGTTAATGGCCACTGTTGTGCTTTGTCGGATTTTTCGAAATGGACATTGATTGCTCCAGATTGGTCACTTACATCTACAATGAGTTCTTTATCTGGTTCGTCGTATTTTTCAACTACTTGAAAAGCTTGTTTGTCACCCTCTGAAATATCCAATGTGTTCCGTTTTTCATCCAGATCGGATTTAAGGCTCGGATAATACCAATTGAGCACTTCTTGCTTGATTATTCCTTCGTTTTTCCAATGAGAATTCGAGAGAATCTCTTTTGTTTCTTGTTCCTTGTCATTTACCAGGGCATTGTTCAACTTAATAACTGAATAATTTTAAATTATTTTCTTGAAATAAATTCAAATTCTTACCTGCATGCCCATTTGAAATGGCTTGTTCAATTTCTCTGTTAATTTTACTAATCACATCGATGACCTCTCCCTTGGTTTGTGGTGGATGCTTTTTGAATTCTTTTAAATAAGGGATAATAAACTTAGAGTTATGAATGTTCAACTCATGCAGATACTTTTTCAACTCTTCGACATTATTGTCAGAAACTGCTTTCCTCAGATTAGATAGGGCTATGTCATCTGGAGATAGGTTGTTAATATGTCCGACAATCTTTGCGAGCTCTCGAATAGTGAACACCAACCCATGTTTCGTCTGAGTTTCCTGACAAATAGCGGACAAGGATTGAAAGTATTCCCACTTGTAAGCTTCCTTCAAAGCATCTTCCAAGGACAAGACAGGGTCTCTCAGAGAGTTGTAGACGTCTTCTGCATTACCCTGTTCTGCACTAATCCGGACTTGTAGACAAGCATTACAGATGTTGATGACATCGTGGACTTGTTCTAGCCGAAGAGGCTCCGCTTGACCTCGTCGTCTCTCCCTTAGGAAGTCATCATAGAACGGAAGAGCAGCTTGGATGATTTTTTCTGAATCCAAATCGGCCAAAATTTGTGAGAGTTCCGAATAATCCGGATCTTCAGGACTTAACAGATAGTGCTCCAATCTATTCAAAGCATCTTCTTCATTAACAAGCTGAATCGTTGCTTGGATTCGGCTGGCAGTCAGTTCATCATTTAGGACTTCTTTTAAAGCCTCCAGATACTTTTCTGCCAACTTGGACTCAACGAAAATGAACCCGGCTTCCGTGCTTTTCAACGCCTTCAATAAGCCTTCCACGTCATTATTAGCAATCGCAGAACTGATTTGAGCCAAAATGTCTTGATTTGTAACAGTTCTCCTTCCTTTAGATAAGAGTAATCCAACGTCGCCGAAGGAGATACTAACTCCTTCAGCTTGAAGCCTCTCTTTGACTTTCTCCATTTCCTCTTCGGTGAACTTCAGATTTCCAGCCTCGTTTTTGATGGCAGGGGCCATCCTTAAGCGGAAGAGGTGAATGGCCAAGGCATAAAGACAAAAAATGGTCCTGATGTTTCTACCTTCGTAAATGTCAACAGTTTCTGGAATGATAATCTCGGGAAAATTGATATGGAGCATCGCTCTTCTCCAATTCATAATGTTGTCTGTATGACGGTAAACAGTACCTGCATCATTGAATTTTTCCTGCAAGTGCTTTCATTTGTCTATATAACTATTAATTTTCCGATGCTTCTCCTAACAGCCATAAACGTAAAATTCAAAATAAAAAATCAAAGGACTAGCCGATACAACCCAGTTGACTCATTCTTTAGTCCGAGTCCATCAGCACACAACTTATTTACAAACTTTTTTCGTCCCTTATTTGGAAATCAGAAAGCTTCTTAGGCGTGAAACACCCTCAATCTTCTTTGTGGTCGATCAAGTTGACCAAGGCGTTCCTCACTGTTTAGAAAATAGCTTATTGGAGCTTTTTCGCAAATGAAATCTGTTGCGCAAATTGTAGACATTTGCGTTGTTCAAAGTGGTAAAGAAACAAAGATGACGCAAAATCGACCATTTACGTAAACGAACAAACCTGCTTTAAATCAAAGATCTTTTCGATCGGCACGTACTCTGGACAAAAGGCATTGGCAAGACGAGCGAGAAGTACTCCGCTTCTGAGGTTGTCTTCCAAGTCTATCGCCAGTGGAATCTGATCCTCCCCCAGGTAAGCTACGAGCCAACTAAAATTTAATTCATTTTACTTGCAATTTCCCAATATCCATTTAGTTGTGGGCTTTTAATTTTACGGTTGACCAAACTTTGGTTCAGAGCCTTTTCGGCAACAGAGGGAATCTCATTTCAATGTCAAACCTCATAGTTCTCTAAATTACAATTCGCGGCCATCTTGATGGCTCTAATACTGACCATCAGGCCTTGTAACTTTGAAAACAAATTACATGTCCTTATTTCCCAAAGCAAAAACATCTGGAATTATAATCTGCATTGCCATGAAGACGAAAACCACTATCGGTTCTTTTTACTCCAAAGCGGATTAGGCATTGTCGAAAATTTAGTCGTTCTCAGTGCACTTACTGGAAACTTTTTATCCTTCAAATGCCTGAGGAAGCATCAGAGAGGAATAGAAATTACGCGCATCCTCGAGTCTATTGTTGGCCATCCATCTCTGAAAGCCAAATAAGAATGCTCAAAGAAACATGCAATTGAGTGGACTCAAGTTGACGATTCTGGCACTTAGCCAAATTTAATTTTAAACTAATGCTGTAATCCCCTCAAATTGTGAATCGCTTTAGATTCGAGAATAGCACTCAATACTCATCATGAACAAGAACTCGATACATTCACGAAACGCACTCACTTTCTGACTTCATGAAGACGGCAGAGGTAGTCGTAGGCCGATCGATTTTGTCTCTTTTCATCAAGTTCATCGGCAGTGTACTGGATGCCAAGATCGACGGCGTCAATCAACCCGATCGTCATGGTGTCACCTGCAAATTAAAGTTACCAGACTCACCAACTCTCACGGAGTGCCAAGTGGAAAAACGCGTATCAGTGTAAAAATCAATGACAAATCAGTCCATCAAGAGCTTCCAAAGACAAAAACAAAAGCATAAATGTCAACAGCATCTTTTCTAGCTGATTGCTAACCTGGAAGCGTTGTTTGTTCCTGGATGGGACTGTCTTTTGTGACTGTTCCCTTCCAGCCTTTGATCCATAAATCGATGCACAGTCGACAAGACTTAAAGAAAAAACTGTTGCAAATAAACAAAGACGAATCAATTGACGTAACATCAGAACCATAAAGAGTGAATCGAGAGATAAAGAAAAACTTCTCCAAATTGCCGAAAATTGTCAAAACATATTGTCCGAACCTGAACAGCTGACCAGATCGGCACTACTCGAGGAGCCTGCTAAATCTCGAGTTCAATTCCAGAATGTCCGTCATAGACTGAGTCGCCGGAAAAGGGAAGGATGGCCGAGGAAGCGTGCGGCAGTCGCAAAGGGAGTGGCCACCGGCAATTGCAAAACTCGCAACAACTTGCTATAGTCGTTTTCATCCACCAAAAATTAAACTTCAATAGTAAATATTAGTCAAAAACACAGGTATTTATGGAAATCGGAACTCGCATCGAACAACAACAAGTGGTTTCAATAATAAGTGCGGAGATAGTGCCAGAGCACAGTTCAAAGAAATTTCAGTTTTTCCCACCAGATTAAAAGGAAACGGGCTCTCCGAAAAAATACCAAAACACACACTGATATTCTTGACACGGAGCAAGAGGGATACCGCAATTTTCTTTGCTGAGCAATTCCGAAGGTCAGAGCAAAAACAAGGAGTTCTGAACAGGAGGTGATTCGCCTCGCTCTGCTTGTTTTGTTCCGATCAATCCTCCGGATTTAAGTCATTCCAGTTCCCCGAAGAAACACTCGAACATATTGAAAAGATGAGCATCTGGCGCCCATTTCTGAAAAAGGAAGTTGGCGGCACTCCAACCAGTCTTTCTTTCAAAATCAACTGGCACCTGACCGGTCCATCAATCAATTCAAGGGAATGCAAATGAGACGGTTCAGGTGTGAACTGCCAACCGGGAAGGTAAACATTCTCGCTGTCACGGCTCTAATGAGAAAACAAACAAGCTTCCAAAAAAGTCACCAAGTCCATCCCCGCCAGCACGTTCCCACTCAAGAGTCTCGTTGGTCGCTCGTTCCCACCTACTTGCTCACGTCCTAAATCTTCAAAGTTTAAGATTTTACAAAATGTGTATTTCAAACAATACTAGTTAAAATATGCACGACTTAACAAGATTGACTTAGAAACGGAACACGGGGGACTCAATGGCCATACTCGGGTCGTTCTCAATGTCATCATTTTGGAAGAAATAATTGTTGATGATTTCGTAACAGAATTCGTAGATCTTCTGATTCTCATGATTCTGCAGCTCTTCCACAAAGTCGATACCACCAGCAGCTTCGAATTCGTCCTTATAAGCCTCGAGGACATCAGGTTTCCTGCAAACACAGCTTTCCAACAATCACAAAGTAAAAGAAACTTACAGAGTTGAGATGGAATTCAAAAGAGCATGGACGATCGTCAACAAGTTGATGAGAAATTCAACATGACGAACATTCAACAACTTGGCAACAGCAGTCAATGCACCAGCTTGAGCAAGAGTGTAGACCTGCTCCTGAGTTCCACTGAGAGCCAAATTAGACAGAGCATATGCAGCTTCTCCTTTGACCTTGAATTCACCGCATTCTAAGGCAAACACAATCTTGGGCACCAGTCCTGCATCGATCACAGCTTGAATCTGGGGAACAGTACCGGCCAAAACATTGGAGAGCATCCAACAAGCTTCCTTCAGAACAACACCTGACTTGTCCATAATAGCCGGCATAGCAGTGCGGAGAATCCCAGTATCGATAATAACTTGAGTAATGTGATCACTACCACTAACAAAGTTGCCAAAGACACGGAGAGCGGGAGCCACCATCTTGTCAACATTGGAAGAAATCAGGTCTTTCACGCTCTTAAGAAGATTTGCATCCAAAACAATTTCCAAAGCAGCATCATCGTTGTCAGTAAGATACGACAACGCCCAACAAGCATCTTGACGAACCTCTTGATCCTAAAACCAATACTAAAGAACAATCAAACGCATCAACAAACATCATAAGTCAGCAAATTTCCAATTGCAGGAAGCACAGCACGCATCTGATCGTGATTTATCTGCGGATCTTTGTGACGACAGATATTAGAACAGACCCAAGCCAAAGTTCTAGCAAGAGTGACTTTCACAGATTGAATATTGTCAGTGAACTCTCGCAAGACCGGAATGATATTGCAGCTAATAGCATGGTCACGGAACACAGCACAGTCACCCATTATCTGGAAGCATACAAGGTCTCAGTAAAATGAATGAAAAAGACATACATTGGCAACAGCCCAGAAACACTGATCAATGAGGGCATGGTTGGTAGTGGATCTCGCAAGATTGATCAGAGCAACAGTAGCACCAGCATCAACAGCGGCCTGGGTATGTCGAGTAGTACCAGAAACAACATTGGTAAGTGCCCAAGCAGCTTCATATTGCACCTTCTCATCAGGGTATCCGAGAGCTTGGACAAGAGCAACCACCAACCCCTCATTGACGACTTCATCAATAGGAGGATTCTTATCACGGGACAACAAACGTCGAATGTGTTCAAAAACCTTTCGAAGAATGTCTTGAGTAGGGTTATTCAGCAACAACTCCTTGGCCTGAGGCAATGTGCAGCTGAACTTTGGCGGAACATCTAAAAGTCCCATATAACAAAAGTGCAAACCGAAGAACTCACATTTCTCCATGTCAGTAGATTCAGATTCATAGTCCGCAGTAGGATCAATGTTTCGACGTTTGTTCAAAGCATTTCCCCGCTTTTGACGACGAAGCTCGATAGTCTGCTCAGTCCGACGACGACGGGATGTATCCTGTTCCCCCTTGGCAACGTTCTTGTAAAGTTTAGCGTGATCATCGATATGGTCAGCCATTTCTATACCGGTTATTAGTTATTGTAAGAGCTGAAAGCAAAAATATTACCACACGAGAAACAGCGGGAAGGGAGACTGGACGGACGAGGCGCCTTATTTCAAAAACGATTTGACGAAATGAGGTTGAAGTCCTGCTTTCGCGCGCTGGCAATAAGTTTTCGTGTCGGGAGAAATCACTCGCTCTGGTCATTGCTTTGCACTGCGATATTCCTTGTACACTTCCTCAAAGAATATCTGCTTTGTCTTTTTTCAACTTAGCAAATCTTTTCTCAGCATCATCACGGCATGTCTTGTAATTGGTTTTCCGCTAATCTCTTCAGATGAAATTCTGTTTGCGTTAATTATTGATTGTTATTTCATTTAATCCTTGTTTGATAAGTCTTCTTCAGATTCCATGTCCGTTCAAGTCAGGGCTGCCGGGCTACTTATTTATCGTCAATTAAATGGCACAATAGAGTATCTACTACTCCAAGCCAGCTATCCTCCATTCCACTGGACGCCTCCAAAAGGTAAACTTTCTTTTCCATTTCTTCAGTAAAGTTGAAATATCAGGCCACGTAGATCCTGGCGAGGACGAGTGGCAAGCTGCGTTACGAGAGACAAAAGAAGAGGCAGGCATCGATGCCGAAAAACTGCAGATACACAAGGATTTCAAGCACGTCATGTACTACGATACGAAAGAAGGTCATAAATCGGTGACTTACTGGCTTGCCAAGTTCTTGGATTTAAAAGACGTTGCTCTATCTCATGAGCATCAAAGCATGAAATGGTCACCACTAGAAGAGAGCGTGGCGTTGAGTAAGTTTAAAGAAATGGAAACAATGCTGAGAAGTGCTGAGGAATATCTCAATAAGCCTGTTTCGTAGAGTAATGCTAACGTTGTCATTTATTTTTCTGTATTGAAATAAATCCCGAGTGAGGAGATAAGGTCTCCAAATCCCTGTCAAATGCCTGAGCTTTCTCGATTGAATAACCGCCAGCGGGGGTTTTCATTTGCCTTTGATCAGATAAGCTGCCTCCAGCGTTGCCTCGAGTTTCCGGAGCTTATCGTTTGGCCCGGCCGCCAAGTGCCCCTGGCCTTGGTTAGAGATTGCCCAGATAAGAACCGGAGATGCCGTTTTTGTTTTTCCTTCGAGTCGCTGCGTTTTGATTTCACCTAGAAATGCCTAATCTCGCCAAGCGCCGCAAGCAGACGAAGCCGGCCAAGGTTCCTTCCAATTCCGACATCGGAGAGCCTCAAAGTCAATTGCTGGGAAAAGACACTTTGTTCGGGCCGTTTCTGCTCCGTGAAACCCAGGAGGACTCTTCCGAGGAATCCACCCTGACTGTAGGTAGATGCTGCACCTCGTTTACCACTCAAAGTTTCAGATCCATGACTCACACGGCCGTACTCACCGATTCCTCGTTTCGGAAGATTCATCGTCTCTCCTGCAGGTGCAGTCAGTGCCTGATTGCTCCCGAGTCAACAGCTTGCTCATCCATAAAGGTGAGTCCACTACACGTGCTTCATCTCAATTCGTATCTTATCAGTCGACAGCTCACCCGGTCCCTGCTTTTCGTTTCCATCGAGGACACTTTTCGTTATCTCTTACTATCAAAGTTAGATAGAGATCAGTGTTAGCTATTTGGAGCCTTTGCCAAGGTGTTCTGCTGATAAAATAAACTCCGACTATTGGGCCCGGAGATAAGCAACGAAAAAGAAGAAAAAGGAAAGTTGTCGAGATCAGTTTCCCGATTGCTGAGAGGTTTCCTCATTCCGTGTCCATCAAACTTTCTATGTTGAAATTAAACGAGCTCTTTCAGAGTCCCAAAACTATTACCTATTGACTTTGGATACTGTTGAGGGTTTCTCAAATCTCGTGGTCCTGCTAGTTACGTCCATTGCCGATCTACAGGCGATGCAAGAGAAAACTAAAGATGACAATCCGATAATAACGGAAGTGGACGAGAACCGAGAGCGACCGGCGAAAAAGGAAGTTAAAAGTTGGTCCTCCCTCTCATCGTGCCATTGAAACCGTTGTTTTCAGAATACTTCTGCATCTTATGCCAAGCTCGGTTCGTAACTCCCGAAGACCTGATCAATCACGTCAACAACTCGTGCATCCAACCCCCGAGTGCCATCATGAGTGTTACCTCCAAGTCTCAGGCCAACCTCCTCCCGAGTCTCGTTAATTTCGGGAAGGAGAGTCCTCCTGTGGAGGATCCAAGAAACGAGGACAGTCAGAGAAACGGATCCAAAGGTCTCCCGAAAGTCGACACTTCCAAGATCTCCCTTGATCTCTCCGCGAAGCTGAGTGCCCCGATCCTCTTGCCTGTTGCTGTCCACGACGAAGACAGCGTCAAGGTTCTTGGGCCTCCCCAATTTGTCATTCCAGTCATCGTCGGGAGAAACTCCTGCATCGCCCAGTCGAACCTCCTTGTCCATCCTCAGCTCTGCAGGAACATCACTCTCCCCGAAAGGATCCACATCGACAACGGACTCCCCGACTACTTCCTCAACTTGGCAACAGAATGTGCAACCAACTCCAGCAGCAACCCGCCCCCGAACCCCCCAATCGTCTCGAAGAGGAAGTTAGAGGACCCGGCTCCACTTGATCTCTCAACGAAAATCCCCAAGACTGCTCCATTCCCTCTCAACCCTTCCAAACTTGATCTCATGAGTAACCTCTCCAAGGTTGTCGCCAACTCCAATCTCCTCCAAATCAACCCTCTCCTTTCGGGTCAACTTCCAACAACCTCCATTTTGCCCCCAACAACCTCTATTTTGCCCCCGCCAACTCCAATTCTGATAAACCAAGATGACAACTCTCGGAAGTTCAAGTGTGACTGTGGCATCGAATTCGCAAACGAGACTACCTTTACCGGACACAAGAACTTCTACTGCCGACTCCGTCCACAAGCAAAGGAGGAAGCAAATAAACAGTTAGCAATCAAGGTGAGTTCCTGATTAAGCAATCAATGTCCATTCCTGTTCACTCCAGGTCCCAGAAAACTGTCCTCATTGCGATTTCCAACCATCATCGACTTCCCAACTGAATCAGCACATTCGTCAACAGCACTCTGTCGTCAAATGCTACAGCTGCCGGCTTTGTGGGTACAGAGGATATTCCCTCAGAGGAATCAGATGCCACCTGAAGGACCACATCAACGCGAAGGGCAACATTGGAGCTGATTTGGAAACCATCTTCAACAACCTCTACGTCGAGATCACAGCAAACACCAAACTTTATCCCTGCGACCGCTGCAACCAGTCGTTCCCCTCCCCTGAATTGGTCGCTAATCACAACTGCAACTCGTAAGGTGGTCAACTTCATTCAATAATTCCAAATAGAAAGAAAACAATACTGGAGATCATTGTAAAAATAAAAAATCATTCGTGGAAGAGTTCGAGAACTTCGCTGAACAAGAATCCATTTTCTGTTGAGCTAAAAGTAAAAATAAATTAATTATCTTGTTAAATTCTTACCTTGGAAAAGATTTGTCGGATTTCAGGAGTTCATCGGAACTTATGGTTGAAGGTGAATGAGAAACAATTTTGACACTGCTAGATTGAGTGGAGAAAAACTTGATGAAGGAAAACATGGCTGATCTAGATGGATGCTTGGTAGAATCACTGAAATAAAGACCATAAGGTTATCTAACCCCATTCACGGCATATTTTTATATCAGCAGGTCACGTTTCAAAACCAGTCGGTCGCAAAACACGAGAAAGTAAATAAGAATCATATGTAGGGAAAACAACTCGAGGTCCAAGAGCGCAATCCAATTCCATCGCTAAAACAATCAACAAATAGACAAATTAGAAAAAGAGAAATGAACACACAAAGGTGGGTCCAGTCGATTGGATGCAACACCAAAGTACAGTGGACAGATGCCCTTAGAGCTCAACAAATCACAACGGCAATTATTGATTGTCTGGTTTAGCAATGGAATCCTTCACATTTCCAGACAAGGTGGCTTTTGCTTGTTTTTCGCGAACTATAATCTTTGGAACATGTTTATTAGGCAGGTGTAGACTTGTTTATTTTAAAAAATTTAACTCTTGTCTAGGACAGTTATTTGGCACGACTACTGTATTCAGGGCGACAATAAACGTTGGATTTTTCGTATTTTTCTTGAGAAGTTGGAAAACAACTCTTTTGACGAAAGTTCGGTATGGGCGGATGTAGTAGATGATGCTGACGTACTCCAGGACAGTATGACTCGCCATGACCATGATGGCGAACAAGGAGAAGCTGCCTGCCCATTGATAACCCAGCAGACTGAACATGAGTGCCAAGGTTATCGGTAATATCAACAGCGCTGACGCAAGGAAGACTTGAGCAAAAAAAGTTTTGAACAGCATTCTCTAAAATCAGTACTTGACTATTAACTGATTAAACTAATTAACCTGAAGTTTCAAAGTGCCGGATGACAGGAGGTTCTTGTTCTTCCTCAGCATTCGGAGGTAATTCAGGGATAGAAGAACGATTGATAATGAGACGATCCCTAGGATCAATACTAGGCCATAGGTGAAAAAAGTAGCAGTGTTGTTAACGCTCCTGTCGTATCCGGCCAAGGACGGTTCGTTATTGAAGAAGAACTCCAGTTGAGGAGCCAACCGGAGGACTGCTTTCCTCAGGACTTTTTTCGGAACTTTCATCAAGTACATCGGAAGGGCTATTACGCATTGCAAAGTAATAAAGACCAAGATGTAAATCCCAAATCTGATCCAGAGGTTGCAATATATCACTCGGTAGAACCAAGAGAACGGGGCCACTTGGATGTATCTGTGGAAAGCCGAGATGTATATTGAGAACCCCATTCCGGCAATTATCGAGTTTTGGATCACCAGTGGGAGATAGGCCGTATCACCTGAATCTCCTTTGATTTGCGTCTCTTTGTTCTGAACTTACCAGTTACCGTACTCCACCAACCGGCACTGTAGGCCATGAGGAACGGCCAGAGGGTGACCGGCTTCCATATGGACAAATGGAGTTCAAAACCAAAGCTCCAAAGCAGTTGATGTACCAAGTACCACTTGTAGACTCCCATATCGCTACCTGATTGCGTAATAACCAAGAATAACATAGAGAAGAAGCATACTGTAGTGTAGACAAGAGAGACGTCCCAGAATACCTTGTAGAAAGCAATCAATTCTGGATGGTAGAGGCTTTCAAAGGGGATTTCAGACTCGTTAAACATTCTATGTGCTCTTCGGAAGTAAGTGAAAGTGTAGGCAGCTGCAATTGGAGTTTACTCCAACTTGCGAAAACATGTCCAAGGTACATGGGCATACTACGATGTAGTGAAGGCCGGATTATCATTGACTTTCAAATTACGGTTTATTTTCACTGGACCCAGTTAATTGATCAATATTTGTTTACGAACTTTTGATCAAAGTTGTCGCGTGATTGTTTTATAGTTCTTCTCATAAATAGGTTCCAGAGAACACTTGTCCAATTTGGTAAATAAATTTCGACACTTTCTTCTCCTTTGGACTTTCGCCTAATTTCTTAGTTCGTTTGATTTTCCTTTCCCTACAACCTTTATGAAATTTTCGTCCAATCGATTTTTCACTGAATTTCTATCTCTAAAAGCCAACCCCAATTTATGAGCTCTAATTCTTAATCTGTGGACTCAATTTCCTCATTGTTTACCTCTCTTGTTGATGCTCTTTCTTTAGGGTTCACCCTTTCACTCAGCCACCATTCTCGCTTTTACTCTTCTGGTTGTATTGCTGCAGGTATCTGTAGCTGTTTGTAAGCCTATCGGAGCCGAGCCAAGTCTTGACTCCATAATCCGTGCTGATATCCTGATTAGAAGTCTTGCTGCTGGAGATATTGATCCGGACAAAATGAACCAAAACCAATACGACAAAAAACTAACTAGTATCGAACTAGGAAATCCGGAACCTATCGCTCTTTCTCCAGATGATCTCAATGCTGTGAATGCCGCCAAAGTCCAGGTAAGGGATTTCTCTGATGATACGAAACAGCGTTTCATATGAAAATTCCAGAGCTGGCAGACTATTCAGTCTGCTAAAGAATTCGTTGAAGCCCAAGCGAGAGCTGAAAAGGAACAAAAACGCGAGAAAAACTACAAGTAGATAGATCTTTTTAAAACCCTGTACATTACGCAAGTACTGTCATCCTGATCACTCGTAATTGTTATCTCCTATTTATATAAGTAAGCTCAGTAAATACATTGAGTGCCACACATGGTAGCAATTTCAAAAGCTTGGTTGAATGGCTTAGCTTTTAGAAAGTCACCCAAGTTAAAGACATGGAGAAGAGCAATCTTGTTCGTCTTACAAGCCTCGCAGAAGTTGCATCGTTTGTAGCAAACACTGTGACTATCAAAGGCCGTGTCTTCAATTCTCTCACAATCAGGAACCTTCTTCTTCGATTCGTGTTCAACAGCTGCTCCAGTTTCCTTGATTAAGCACTCTCTCGTGCAGTGGAGAAACTCCAGACCGCTCTCGTCAAACCACGAGTAGTATTCTAAAACCCTTTCTATACAATTAGCATTGAGGCATATCACCTGGCGCAAAGAACTTGCTACAATAAGGATAACCATAAGTCATTATGTAGCCAGCTTCCCCACACGGGGCTTTCTTCTCCATCTCGAGGTATTGCTCACAGTCGTAAGATTTCGACGCAGAAATTAAATAGACAGAAAACAAAATCAATAATTTGAATAAAACCATTATGTCAAATTTTGACTGCGTGCTATAGAATCGGAGGAATCGAATGCTGTACTTTATCAAGGTTTATCTAATCGTGGCTGATAAACTTAATTCCCGATTGAAAAGCGTCTATTATGTTTTTATTCTTTAACCATCGTGAGAGGATAACTCAGTGATTTAAACGGACTAAAATACATTTACCCAACAAATAATGTTCCTACTTCCTATGGAGAAATGGATTATCCTGAATAGTGTTAAAAGAACAGATCAAGTTGCTCAACTCGGTAGCACTCGAAAAATAAGTCCAATGTAATCATTTAGCCTAAACATTACTTTCTAACAAATTACCTCTTAAAATGAAATTTGCGTCTTCGCCAATCTAACAAGTAAAAAAAGATTCAAAAGTCATTGGAAATTGCGGAGAAGCAGTGAGACCATCCTGCATGTTGGGACCAAGATCGAACAACTCGGTCTGTTCCTCCAACCGCTCAAATGAGGGAGCCTGCGAGACTCGTTCCCAAGAAGCTTTGACTGACACTCTGATTAGTGGGTGACATTGCTCTGGATCTCCTGATTTTGTGTTTGGCAGCGACACTCGTCTTTCTCACATCTTCTTCAGTCAGATCTTGCCCGAGCATCTGTCGTTGGACCAACTGCTTGTAGAGACCATTGGCCATCAGAAGCTCTTTATGGACACCTTGCTCAACCACTCTGCCTCCGGAGATGACGACGATCTTGTCTGCGTTCTCCACAGTGCTCAATCGATGAGCAATCAGAATTACCGTTCTGCCCTTTAGATTCTTCTGGATTGCTTCTTGGACAATGTGTTCACTCTCCGAGTCCAGAGCAGACGTGGCTTCGTCGAGAAGCAAAACCACAGGGTCTCTGACCAGAGCTCTGGCAATGGCAATCCTTTGTTTCTGACCTCCAGACATTTGAGACCCTTTCTCCCCCACGTCTGTTTCGTACTGGTCTACAGTGTCCATGATGAAAGTGTGGGCGTTCGCGTGCTGAGCTGCTCTCACAATGACGTCCTCGGTGACATAATCGAGGCCGTAGGCAATGTTCTCACGGACAGAACGGGCATAAAGGACTGGCTCCTGTCCGACGAGGGCTATCTGAAGATATGAAATTCAGGACTACTCACGGACTAAAGACAAACCTTTGTGTGGAGGAACTTGTGGTCGTAGTCTCTGACACTGATTCCATCGAGAAGGATGTCCCCGTAGTTGGGTTCATAGAAATGCTCCAACATGGCGATGCAACTGCTTTTACCTCCACCGGAGGGGCCAACGAGAGCCACAACTTCTCCCGGGTTGACGGTGAAGGACAAGTCATTCATGATCGGGATATCCGGTCTTGTGGGATAATTGAATTTGACATTCCTAAACTCAATTTTCCCTTGGAGCTTGCCGTTGTTTCCGTTGAATTGGAACGTTCCCTTATTTGGAATCGTCGGTTCCCGATCAATGAGTTCAAAGACCTTCCTCGAGGCCCCGACTGCCTGCATCAGACCATTCCAGACCTCTCCCAGCTCTCTCAAGTTTTCTCCAATCGTAAACTGGTAAAGCAAGAAGGAAACCAACAATCCAGCGTCAATCTTGCCTAGAATGACCAAATGCCCTCCGTAGAAGAGAACGACAGTCAGAATCCCCATCTGAAGAAGTTCCGTCGTCAACAAGAATCCAATGTGAGCAAAGGCTTTCTTAGCTCCGATGGACAGTGTCACATTCAGATAAGTCAGGAATCTCAGGGACTCATACTTTTCGCAGGCGAAAGACTTGACTGTCCGAATAGCAGATAGAACTTCTTCTGCCACATCGTTAGACTTAGCTATTGATGCCTGTGCATCCTCTGCCAGTTTCTGAAAACATCCCCGTAAAAACATCCCTATAAAGTCAAACTCACATCATAGTAGACACCGTACACCTTGGAAACCAGGAAAATCAAGGGGACAGCGATGAAAGTGACCATGGACAATCTCCAGCTAAGTGTGAACATGAAGATGAGGGACCCGAACAACATAGTCACGTTCCTAGTCAAGACGTTCATGTACAAGCTCAGAGTGTTAGACATTGTCTGGCAATCTGCATTCAGACGAGAAACAACCTCTCCTGTCTTGTTCGCGTCAAAGAAAGCAATTTCCTGCTTGACCAACGAACGGAAGAGGTCGTTTCTGATTCTTCTGTCGACTCTGGCTTGGGAGTAGGTGAAGAACCCTCCTCTGAATCCACCGAAAATTGAGGAAGCGAGTGACAACAGGGTCATAACTCCCACGGCTTTGTGGAGGTTGGCATATGAGGCGTCCTTCCCAAACACTGAAGCCACTACTTCCCCCGTGTAATACGGAGTGAACACACGAGCGAGAGAGTACAGGAAGAGAAAGGTGAAAGCGACCGAGTAGAAGGCCCATTCTTTCCCCATGTACCCAAACAGCCTCAACAACATCTTGAATGTTTCTCTTTTCTGAGCATCCCTTTCCTCCTCCTTTCTCTGTTGCTCCGTGTAATAGGCCTCATCTTCATCGTCGTACAGCCTGACATGACCGGATCTCCTGCTAGGATTCTCATGGACTCTGGCAAAGACGGTGACCCAGATTCCTTGGACAAACAGCGAGGCAAAGATACACCAGAGCATCAGGATCCAGTCTCCGATGACTAGCTTGTTGTCTTCGTACTCATAAAAGGCAAGTAACTTCGTGGGAGAAAAAGCAATAATGATTAGCATTATCGCAAAAGTCAGGTTGTTGTACTTGTCCATAACCTCCGGCCCATGTTGGGGGTTGGCGTAGACCCCCAAAGCTCCACCAAGGAGCACTGATACTCGGAGAATTGCGACTCCCTGGATAGGCATTATTATCTAGCTATATTTTTAGTAAACAAATCTCACCAAAAAGTCAACGGGATTTTTACAAAAGTCGTAATTCCGAAAGTCGAACCAGTGGATAATGTTGTCTGTCGTGAAAAACTTGCCATCCCACATCAACCCCATCATAACGACAAAAATATCCAAGGCAGCAAAGCCAAAGGCTATTCCCAAAGCCTGATGAGGGGAGTACCAAGATCCCGCCATTCTGAAGCCTGAAATCCTCAATTAGCAACATACAAACTGGAAAAACATAATTTAGGGCAAAAAGTAGGCAAAAAAATTGATTGTTATTCCTTTCAGTCCTGCGATAAGTGAAGGCGATGGTTTTTGTCTCGTCGATCATTACTGGAGAAAGGGTTATCACCAATGATAACGGGAGCTAAGATCGGAGTTAATGAAGCAACGATTCACGGATGATCATTGATTGTTACAAAATACCGACTCCCTGAATCAATGTCCACAACTATCTACTTTCTCTCAAAGAAGGTATAAGTCTCCTAGCGATTCTCCTATCTGCCTTCTGCTAACCAAGTCCTTCAACCAATAAAGAACAGTGGCAGAATCCAATTTTCTTTATCAGTTCCTTACTTTACGACAAACGAACAAAAACAGATTCTGCAAAATGATAGTGTCACCTCGATTTCTTTTTTCTGTCTCCTTCTTCTTGTTTCAGATGCCACCGGTTTAACATGCTCAGAAACTTGCCTGTAGGTATCAGTTTTAATTGACCTCATGCAAGTCACTATTTTCAGGTCTTAATTAAATGTTGTTCTAAGTACTCTTCTCTATACGGATTCAATTCTGTTTACTTTTATGAAAAATACTCTTCGATTGAGCAAGTCTTATTTGGTCCAACTATTCGGTAACACAGAAGTTAGTTTGTCAAAGATTCATTTACTTGAAGTCGTGTCTGGGAGACTATCAAGAATAATTGCTTCGATCCATTTGTATTTACTCAGTTATTTAAAATTACTACAAACAAGTTTTACCGACTGATTCAGGATTATAAAGATCTCAATTACTTTTTGTACTTATGGAGTTCATGGTTAGTAATGTGATTATCGTAACCATACAGACAAACATAAAGGGCAATAACTCATTGTTGTTTTCAGTATTCGAAGCTGTCTATTATTGCGTCAAAGACAACAACATGACAGCGAAAGTGGCTGCCACTAATTTCAATCTGAGTCAAAATTGTGTCAATGTGATTCTCACAGCGAATCCAACCATAGAAAGTGCTCCGTGTGGGATAAATAGACGAATATTTATTTACAATTTAATTCGGGAAGAGATTAATGTATATTAAAATAATCCGGACTGCCAAATTGGTCTTTTTTGTTTGGAAATTGAAGATTATAGTAGAGGAAACATTGTTTCCCATGATTTTGTTCTTATACTTACGTTCCTAGTATTCAAGTTAGTCGTTGAATAAATGGTACATAACCTTTGATTACTACGACATCGAGGCATTGGGTACACTGCCGGATCTCTTTATTACAGTTATACCTATTTGAGACTTCTGAATGGTGGTAACGAAGCTGCTGGGGTTGATCGCAGCTTTTAAATGTTTAATATTGAAACCAAAGTTAACAATCCTATAATTATCCGTCTATTATTCCTTGTGTTCAAAGAATACAAAACTACCCATCAACAGCACTCGAAGCCGCCCAAGCAAACGTTGTCGTAAAAAATACAGCCCAGGCTGATTCTGCGAATCTCGAGAATATGTGGAAAGAAATTAACATCAACACTTGTAACAATGTAGTCACACATGACTGAAAATAGACAATTTTGATATCTTTAGTTGGTTCTCATACTAAAATAAAAAAGCAAATACCTGTATAAAAAACCTAATATCCAAGCTCCTTTTTTTGACCTCTGACCGAGTCGCCATTCTAACTGAAATACGGTAGTTAAGCAAATAACAAAACTGAACAACAGACGTGTTTTCTTGAATTTGAAAAGGTTATACAGCGTGATGGAATCCAGAATCACAACGACGGCCATGATGAAGCAACTCCAACAAAGATCGATGTAGACCGCCAGGAACTGACCACAAGGAGTGGTGTCGAAATACCAGAAATGACCAACTGGATCAAGAACCAAGTTACATCCATCTAAAGATCCTTGATTACTCTCGTTGCTCCTATACACTCTCACCAAAGAATCCGACGGCACCATGACAGAGGCCCAAAAGCCAGGTGATACCAACCATGAATTTCGAGTTTTCGTTGTTGAAAAAGGCTCTGTAAACCATGGGGGTTGAAAAAGCCATGAATCTGTTGACGGCCTTCACCAGTACGGTGTAGCTGGTCAAAAGACAAACTCCAACAGCCACTTGCCCCAACTTGTTACTCAGGATGGTATTGGCTAGGTTGTCGTTTATCACAGCCACAACAATGGTCCAGACTCCGGCGATAAGCAAGTTCAAGGTTTCAGCCAGTGAATGGGACGCACAGAGATGCCCAAAGGCGTTATGGAGGACCGGGGATTTCAAAGTAATATAGATGTTGGCAAAGTTCCCGAACAGTCCGGTAACGGAGATCTAAATACCCAGTTACCAATCCGAGGCATTACTGAAAACTTACGATAAAGAGAATGATAACCACCCAAATTCTAAAATTCCCATCTTCAGAACTTTCACTAGTAGAACTCATCGTTGTAAGTGCTGCTTCAACCGTAGAAAAGCTACTCGCGTTCATTCTGTAATACAATAACTTTGTTTGTGACAAGATTAAGTTAAAAGTAAAAACTGGATAACTTATGATTAAAGATCTGTCACGTTAAATTATACGTTGTATTTCAAGTTGCTATCAAAATATGGAATTACTATGAATCGCAAATCAGTGATTCTAAGAGTTGAGGCTTTTCTAATAACTACATAAAAGGCGGTAATTCCCAGTTTTTATAGCTTCAAGTAAGATTTGCTGACGTCACAAACGGTCAAAGTTCATAAAACCTGGATTACTGTAGAAAAAAGTCTGGAAGTCGTTTAAATATAAATTCACGAGTTCACACAAATTGCAAAGATACAAATCCTGAGCAATTGTTTCCAATGAAAGCCAACACGCAAACTAAGAAAACAATCGAGTTGATAATTAAATCTAAGTGAACTTGGCACATCCATAAAGCCTGTCATTATCAATAACGTTTGCAACCTACCTACTATCTACCCCACGAATAAATCCACTCGCCAAAGCAATTATATTCCGGTAAATAGTCTCAAAGTGTTCCGGTATTGAGACAGACACGATGCTCAAGAGTATGCAAAGCTGTCAACGCTTACATTAGAAGCCGTTTATTTTGAGTGATTCGAGATAACTTTTATTAAAAATGCCCAATATTTCGTCATCATGGACTAGAAATTCTAAAATTAAGACTACAAAGTTAGTGGCATTTATAAAATTATTCCTAACCGTTTCTGTTAGTACGTTCTTACCCTTGTGAAAGACAAAAACTAAAATGCCAATTTAAATAAATGTGGTGTGACTAAGGTTTATACCAGAAGCTGCAGATAAGGAAAATAAGAGTTAATTCAGCTAAAGTTGATCTCAGGAAACGGGTTAAGTCGATCTGGTCCTAGAAGAGTTGAGTAGATGGCATAAGTGTGGATGGAGGCTCCAACAACTACGTGGCAGTGCCAAATTGCATGGGCAAAAGGAATCACCCCGTCCATCTTGAAAAAGACCACCCCGACAGCATAGACAGCACCTCCTAGTAGCATCAACGGTAGTCCAGTACGGTCGTTCTGAAAATTATTGTTTAAGAAGTAAACTCGACTAACGCTTGCCATTGTCATCATGGCGACAAAAGGTAGGCTGGAGATGGCAATATAGAGACAAGTCTCGACTGTCTTGAACTTCTCATGATACAGGAACTGGTAGCAGATACCGAACAATGCCGCCGCCCACATGATCCACTTGAGGTTCGTCCCGAGGGTGTCAGAGTGTCGGAGAGACAACCATGGGTTTGCCGAAGCTGCTATGAAGAAATAAATCATCACTCGATCGGTAATGTGGAGGTAGTATCGGAGGGTCTTTCGGCCAGGCCTGAAGAGATACTCTGAGAGGTGATATAATGTGGACATCAGGAACAAGAGCTGAAAAGAACCTACTAAACCGATTTCACCAAGACCGACTCACCACAGTGGCTATAGCGTAGATAATCATCATGTGATGCTGGAGATCGCGGTAAGCTTCAATTATGAGATGGTGAGTAATGTAAATTGCGGGAAGTATCACCACTCCATGGGTTACGGTGTTCGCAATGTGTTCATGAATGGTCGGTTCATAGCTCTCTCCTTTACCCGCTTTCTTATTCATATAAGGACTGAAATTAACCGCTTACAACCAGCTTCAAAGGGCAAAACTCACTTGATGATTCCACAGCTGCCACTCATCTTCCTTGACTCTCGTGTCTGCTCAAAGACCCATCGGCGAGGAACTTGTTATACACGTGTTGGTCCTTATTTGTGTCCTATGAGATCCTCGCCAGCATCCCTCGACTGGTCTGAAAAGCAGTGATTAGGGAGTGAACCATGCGGAATAGGCCATATCGTCAGAATCTGAACAAAGGACCTAGGAAAATTGATAACGAGAAGCGTAACATTCTACACCAGAAATGTCTGATTGGTGTGTCCCCAAACAGACAGCAACTTTCAAAGTACCGTCGGGCATTAACCGGTTCCACCAACTAACAATCTGTGAGATCAATTTATTAAGTTCACACCCCATTTAGTCCCCACTGGGTAAAGGAGATATCTGGTTCAACGTGGACTCGTCCTCATCGAGAGGAGCAGTGATCTCGGTCTTTTTGGCTGCAATGGAAAATGGAGTTAACTCGCAATCAATCAGAAACGAACCAATGTTGTCTCGGTCATTCGGGTCACTCGCGGGAGTCACAATGATTGTGTGACTCGTCAATTCCTTTTCTTTAGCAGCGAGAACACTCTCTGCTTTGCCATCGGAATCAGAAGACGTCCCAAAGGCCAAGGCAGTGATTTTTCTAGCTGGATCTACTGGAAAAGTGCTTTGACCAGAGTATTTGGGTCGAGGAGCTCTGTTGGCAGTGAAAGTCGTGGACTGCCTCGGAGCAATGGGAGTTGACGTCATCGGAGTCACAACAAGCTCATCTACAGCTTCCATCAATGAAGGTGTTGAGTGGTAATGGTGTCCTTGGGTCTGCTTGTAAGCTCGGTAGTTCGAGAAGGCAGAAACTAGACTACCATCAGTGTTCACGGAGAGGACTCTGTACTTTTGCCTAAATATCAATCAATGTAATCTAACGACTTCATCAACAAACTTGGACGCCAGACTTGCTGCAGTCCGCAGAGGAACTTCTCCTGCACTCAAACCGGAGGACACGACAGAAGAGGAGTTGCCTGTGCTGTCTTCCGAACTCTTCCCTATCAAGTGACCAAGCGAAGTCGTCGTTGAAGACTTTGACGAATTGCCAACCATCTTCCTTGATTCAGAAGAATCCTCTGAGACCATGTGAACAGATACAGCTGCATCCGCTGTCTTTGGCTAAAAATAAAGCTTACATATTCACCAATAAAGCAAAGTAACCCTAATGACTTCAAAGTCCGTTTGAATGGCTTTTGATACTTGCGGGATGAATCTTGAAGTCAAAGAACCTTCTTTTGGAGTCCTTGACGTTGATACCCTCGAATCTGTTCTTGGAGAAATGGCTTTGTCAACTTTGTGGACCATTTTGAAAATATTTTTGGTTACTTTTTGAGTTTCCCAGAGCAACTTCTCATTAGGACTAATGTTAACCGGTGTCGACAACGAACTGGAAGATTCCGTCTCCGGTTGGATTCCACCTTCCTTTTCAACATCATCGTCCTCAGAGTTCTCAACAGCACTGTCCTCAGAATAGCTAGTGACTGATCTTAATTCCCGTTCATCCAATCGAGGGACGGACAAAGGGATCGGGAGAACGTCTCCCGGAGAATCTCGATCGGCGACCTTAAGTTGAACCCAATTGGCTTTCTTCTCCTCTTCCTCCTTGTGTCTGGAGATCAGCTCTCGTGCAGTCTCGTCTTCTCTCGACACAAGGAATCTCAGCAGACTCTTGGAGTCAATAGGCGATTCTGGATCCTTCTGTTGAACAGCAATGTCATACTGAAGTTGCTCATAAAACTTCTTTAGCACAGTCAATGCACAAAGGATAGTTCTGTCTTCGCTGTCAGACCTGAAAAAAGCAAAGTCATATATGAACAAGAACAGGTATATCGACCAGATGCATTTTTCTCCATTCAAAAACTTGACCGTTTCATGAGGACTTAAAGAGAGCTTCCCAATAGCTTCTCTCACAGCCAAACTATTGCTTACATTACCGGAAGAATGATCCAAATAGGGAGATCTCGATAACCTCATCCAGAGAGCACAGCGAAAAGTCGATATCCACCAAGCAAGAAAACCTCTATTTGAATTCCCGCGCCTTTTGGCCAGACAGATTGAATGCCTCTTCGCTGACTGTTTGTCCAGCGGTACTCATCCAGCGAACAAACTGTCCTTGTCGCGGCTGACTCGGACCCTCTCAGTTTCCCCCAGTCTCTCCACCACTGGTGTGTTCAACGTCCTTCCAGTGCACCGGGCGGCAGCACAGCGAGGCAGCCTGTGTGTCGCTGCGCCCGAATTGACCAAAATTCTTCTAAGTCTGGGGAAGCTCTCCCTTGCATTCGCGACTTGTATTTTTTCGCATTCTATTCGTCCCTTTGCTTTCCTCGATTTCGTACAAGTTTTTTGTGCCTCTCGAAGCTTCGTTGGATTCCATTACAGTGCGTACATTAATTAATTTTTCACCTCAAATTGACCTCCTTGTCTCGTGTAAACTCACCACGAAAATCCGGAGGTTTCTGATGCTATTTCGAGGTGAAAGTTCTCAAAATGTCACAAATTCTCTTTGATCAACACACAAACGATTTTTTCTCGTGGTCAGCTGGGTGGCTTCTCGAGAAGAGCACCCATCTTTCTGCACATTTCATCCCCGTTTGGCCTTTCGAAACAACCATCAATGCAGTCTTCTGGAAGTTTTCGTATTTCCTTTTCTCCTCTTCTGATGTAAACACGGCTTTATTTCCTTACCTTATTGATTCCGCGCGTGGATCTGAAGTGATCGATAATGTGGTTCCTTTTTCAGCGGGGGATGACGGCTACCGTCGAGGAACCAAACGGCCTTCTCTTTGGTGAATCGTAAGTTCTTCTATAATTGAACAATTACTGAACGAAATATTTCAGACAAAACGGTATGTCTACCAATGGCCATGGTGTCAAAACTGAAGTTGACTCTCAACTGAACAACAATTCCCACAAGGAGGAACCTATGGAACTTGACATCAAGAGAGAACCTGATGGCGAAATTTCCACCCCGAAAAAGTCTGCCAAGAACAAGAAAGCCAACAAGAGAAAGCATGAATCTGAGGATGAGGAGGAAGAATACAAAAGCGAATCCCCTGAGGATGACGAAGAAGAAGAGGAATACAAGCCAGTGGTATGTGCTTTTGTAAGAGAATTAGTGTACAAGCTCTCTTTTTAGAAGGTAAAAAAGGAGAAAAAAGACACTCCAAAGAAGAAAGACAAAAAGGCGGACAAGAAAAAAGACAAATCAAAGAAAGATAAAGGATCCAAGAAGGATTCAAAGAAGGGCAAGAATAAGGACGTGAAAGCTGGAAAGTCCGAAAACGCTTCTCCACCCACTAAGCGCAGAAAGAAGGAGGAGGAAGAGGAAATATGGAAGTGGTGGGAAGAAGACAAGAAGCCTGATGGGGTCAAATGGAACACCCTCATCCACAATGGACCTCTGTTTGCTCCTCCGTATGAGCGACTACCGAAATCTGTCAAGTTCAGATATAACGGAGAAGTCATGGAGCTTTCTGAAGGCGCCGAGGAAGTCGCTTACTTTTATGCATGTATGCTGGATCATGAGTATACCGCAAAGCCGACATTCAACAACAACTTTTTCAAGGATTGGAGGAAATCAATGACTTCCGCTGAACGAGAAAAGATCAAAGATCTGAACAAATGCGACTTCAAAGCTATGTATGAGCATTTCATCGCTGAACGCGAGACCCGTCGAAATATGACTAAGGAGGAGAAACAGAAGATTAAGGAATTACGTGAGAAGGAAGTTGTTCAATACGGGACTGCAATTGTCGATGGGCACAAACAAAAGATAGCCAACTTCAGAACCGAACCTCCAGGTCTTTTCCGTGGACGTGGAGACCATCCAAAGATGGGTTGTTTGAAAAGACGCGTAATGCCGGAAGATGTCATAATTAACTGTTCCAAGTGAGTTTTTTATATCAGTGTTTGAGTAATAGTCGATTTACAGAGGAGACAAGGCACCAGTTCCTCCTCCTGGTCACAAATGGAAGGAAGTTCGTCACGATAACACAGTCTCTTGGCTATGTTCCTGGACTGAAAACGTTCTCGGTCAGAACAAGTACGTGATGCTGAATCCAAGTTCGAAGTTGAAAGGAGAAAAGGACTTTGAGAAGTTTGAGAAGGCTCGGTCTCTTGCCAAGATCATTGACGATGTTCGTACTCGATACACCGAGGAGTTCAAGTCGAAAGAGATGAGAATCCGTCAAAGAGCTACTGCTTTGTACTTTATCGATCGTCTTGCTCTTCGTGCTGGTAACGAGAAGGACACTGACGAGGCTGCTGACACTGTCGGCTGCTGTTCTCTGAGATGCGAGCACGTTACTCTTCACGACGAATTGGATGGCAAGAAATACGTCGTCGAGTTTGACTTTCTTGGCAAAGATTCAATCAGATATCAAAATCAAGTCCCTGTTGAAAAGAAGGTATTCAAGAATCTCAAGAAGTTTATGGAAGGCAAAGACGGATCTGACGACTTGTTCGACCGACTGAACACGAGTACTTTGAATGATCACTTGAAGGATATCATGCCTGGACTAACAGCCAAGGTCTTCCGTACTTATAACGCCTCCTGGACACTACAACAGCAGTTGGGGAAACTAACGAATAGCGGCGATCCCATTCACGAGAAGATGCTGTCATATAACAGAGCAAATCGCCAAGTTGCGATCCTTTGTAACCATCAACGGTCAGTTCCGAAGACTCACGAAAAGTCAATGGAAAACCTGAAGGCGAAGATAAAGGACAAAAAGAAGGAACTCAAGGAGGCGAAGGAAGAACGCGACAAGGCTCGCGGCGCCAAAGACAAGGAGAAGGCCGAGAAGAAGGTCCAGCGGCTAAAAGACCAGTTGAAGAAACTGAAGACTACTCAGACGGACAAAGACGAGAACAAACAGATTGCATTAGGTACGTCCAAACTGAATTACCTCGATCCTCGCATTTCCGTGGCGTGGTGCCGAAAATTCAACGTTCCCATCGAGAAGGTTTACAACAAGACACAGCGCGAGAAGTTCCGATGGGCTATTGATATGACTCAAGATGGAAGTTTTGTGTTCTAATTATCCTGTACGTTGTATTTCTTAGGCCTTTCATTTGCCCACTTTCTCACGAGTATTTCCATGTATTCCGGGCGGTTGGATATTATGGCCACTCCAAAGAATCCAATGTGAAAAGTATAGTCAAAAACCCAAAAATTGTTGTCTAATAATATCTATTTATTGTCTCTTACACGCTTTTCACTACGAGGGCGTCAATCGCCGGTATCAAGTCTGACCCCTATCGTATCCCTTGGGTCTCTGATTCATTGTATCCTGAAAGCACTTTCCCGGGACTCATTATCATCTAGCACTGGATATTTGATTTTAATTTGTTGGTAAATTGATTTGGTTATTTTTCTTTTTTGATTGAATGGACACATGGCAAGAATAAATCAAAATGCAAAGTCTGGGGGAAGGGGCAGGGGAATTTGTGGCTATGCAGGTGAAATTGACGGAGGTTTCCGTCGGGTGCGAGAACCCGTTGGTCTTGCACAACAATTGGCAACCTGATTCGAGCACTACCTCAGCGAAGCAAGTTGCTCGACAACTAGGCGCCATGGGACTAAGTAGGACTGAACAAAACCCTTGGACCTGACTCTGCAATTCGATCAGGATTCCTGAAGGAAATAAGCTTTATTTATCAACATTGGAAGTATGTACAGATTCTTCTGAACTCGAGTTCATGAGGAAGGCACTTGGGGCACAGGGCGATTCGGGGGTGCTGGAGGGCTCACATTGGTCGGGGGAGGAGCCATGAATCCCCCAGCAGAGTAGTAAGTGCCGATGCTCGTTGGGACGCCTCCAGAAGCGACGGACACTTGGTGGTACAAACTCCCAGAAACCATCTGAGGCCCGGTAACACAGGTGGTCGTTGTGCCAGAGAGTCCGTGGCCGTTGGAAGTCACTTGAACGGCGTTGGGCGGGAAGTAACCGTTCTTCTCCATTCGACTCCCGATTGTACCGGTCTGGTAACAGGAATACAGAATGTAGACAAAGTAGGCACTCCCAATCAGTGTCCCTAGAGCTGGATCTGCTAAAAGCTGGAAGGCGGCCAAAGGGGTCCATCGACCGAGCAGCGGATTGTAGTGGCTCTGGAATGAGGAGATCAAGAGGAAGAGAGCTGCCAACGGATAGAGGAAACCGATACAACCAGCCGAGGGGGAAGTGGAAGCGATTGATCTGATGCTGTTGTGGACCGAGTTGAGGCATCCGGAAAACAGAACCAGAAAGGCAGCGAGCATTATCAAGAGCTCTCTCAGGGCGATGAATATCTGGTACTGCGGATGGCTTGCCGATCCAACCAGACAGACTCCGGAGACAAGTTCAGGGTGGACTGATTGGGCCATCAGCGCCATTGTCAATAGGAACAAAGGGAGAGCCCAGCAGACTATATGAGCTCGAAAAATGAATGTGTCCTAAAAACTCATATATCGACTCCAATCGGGGAATAATGACCTTACCATTTCAGCCAACGAATGCTCCTTCATATTCCACCTCCAAGCAATACAAATCATCAGCCACCAAAGTCGTCCAACTGATCCAAAGTAGTACAACAAGGCGGCCATGAAAGTGCACTTTGTGTTCGGAAGTCCTCTCACGGCATAGAGCAAACTGTCGTTGTACTCAATGCAGGCAATCTGAAGTTCGGCAGATTATCCATTACCTACTGATCAGCATATTACCTTATCCTTCAGAAGCAAACTGAAGGCGTAGAATCCAGCGGAAAGGGCAAAACAGAAGGTGCAGAAGAAGAGAGACTTGTCGATCGGCTTCCTTGCACTCAACGGAACACTTCCTCTGATGCAAGAAGCAACAATGCAAATGGTCGTGAAACAGACCGAAATCATTGATCCAACGACCAACGTGGATCTGGCAGTTGTTATCTCCGTCTGAAACCCACTCCTCGAATACCAAAAGGACGGAAACCAACTCACCAGAGTAAAGTCAAGGGTGGTCGCGCAAGTCGGAACACATTCAGCAGTTTTGTTGACGTAGACCCAGTCTTTCATGGAGCATTTGCCGTTAACGACATTCGAGAGACTCTCAATGTCTTTGGTGAAGTGGTAGTTGTTGTTGACGGGGGTCTTCTCTTCCAGCTCCTCAACCTCCTCGCTGGAGGTCCTGGCCAGTCCGGGCATGCACATGTGCTTCCCATCATTGACGGCCGGAAACTGATCGCAGTCGAGGGCGGGAGGCCAACTGTACTTGAATTCGTTCAGTAGTGGGGCGCAGTCCTTCTGAATCCTCAGACAGAGCGGCTTACAAGGTCCAATGGGGTCCGGAACCTTCTCTGTGCACATGGGAAAGTAGACCGAACAGAGGAAGAAGGCAATCTCCGGGTTGCACTTGGTCCCGATGAGGGGAGAGAAGCCGTTCAGTGTCGCAATCGCTGCTTCCGCATTCTCATCTCTGGCGAAGTTGGGAAATCTAAAAAGCTCTCAATCAATGTGTCCATCAGTCACCGCTCTCCCAGTGGCCGATAATCTCATGTCATATCGCTTTCGCGCATAATTTACGGCCCAGCTTGGCGCGTCTGTCACTGGAGACAAAAAGATACTCAAAGTTCTTGTCAGTGAATATTCCTCGGCCCAGCTGGCAGAGACAAATTTTCGGCGCGCAAAATCAGTCAATAGACTCAGAATCTGTCCCTGAATAGATGCAAAAATTATGCAATCTGAGTGGAAGACATCAGTCACCGGCTCCTTCCCCGACCAGTATCGTCCAAAGGTCAAGCCATCAATTTCCCAATTCCGCTGCAGAATTGCCAAAATCCATGACTCAGTTCTCGGATCTGAGAGAAGGCAACTCTGAGTGGCTTCTCAAAGAAGTCGACTTGTTTGAAAAATTGGAGTCTTTGAAAGCGCCGCTCCTGACCGGCCATTCATTAATCAGTGACTCCCTCGCTCTGCTCTATTTGTCTTTTGCTCCCGAGTTCCCAAAAATCAGAACCAGACTCATGGGAGGCTCTGGATAACCATAACTCTTGTGAGTCCCGAACATTTTCATTTTCGCTTCCAAGTCCTCTAACCAAATTAACCGCATCCGTGGTCTTGTCAAATCCCAGCTGACTCCAAGTTTTGTCTTCGCTACAAAAAGGGCAAAAGCCAGCTTGGGACAAATTTGTGCAGCCCGCCAAAACGAACACTATTGTTTTCTTCCTCGCTGGAGGCAAAGTAACAAGTCCTGATGGACCAAGTCCAAGGATAATCCGTCAATTCCGGAAGCGCCAAGAAAAGTTACAATTCAATTCCAACTTGGCAAATTTATTCTTCACATGGAATAACAAAGCTGCAGAATAGTTCCTTATCTTCCCTGAAGGTCTTCCTGGCAGGGTTGCGCGAACAGCTACCGTACTCCCCTTGGGCTCAAGTCCATCAATCGTCTTTTATGAGTCAGTTTATTTGCCGTAGAACATTATTGTTTCATTTCGACTATATTACCCGATTTGCGAAAGGACAAATGTGATTCTATAGTGGTCGGCAAGTGCCTTTAATCGTTCATCACTCGTCCAATAAACTTGAGTGCTAATGGGACAGGCTTCAACCACAAAGAAAACGGGATTTATGGGTGCGCGAAATTTTTCAACTAAACAAAACAGACCTTGTTTCATTATAGCCGATGTTGGCACAATGTTCAGCTGTGATTCTCTCGCATTTCGGTCTCTTTCGGTCGAAACTGGAGTTGAGGGCATCAAAGTTCTGACTCGTGTCAGAAAGGACGACGGAAGCTATCAAGAGGCAGGAGAGTAACCTCAGGATCATCTTGACTGAAAATAGTCCTTGATTCATCCAACCGACTCGGAAGAAATGCTCTTTACCAGGGAAAGAGCATCGTAATGCAGTTCACCTAAAGAAAAACACGGTTCGGCACAGGACACACCCTCGTAAGCTGGGAAATATGCGAAGGTGAACCTGGCAGTGATCGGGGAAGAATCGCTGGCATTTGGGGGAATGTTTATGGACGAGTCAGAAACATGGCCTGGCAAACAAAGAGTTGGTTTACAGAGAATGGGACTCGATCAAAAATGAGACTGTCGAATTTGAGATTGGGACAGCTTTTGCCCGACAACCCGACTAGGCCAGTCTTTTCGGTTGGCTGGTTTCCCTCCATCATTACTGCCGAAAACCGTTGCTCTTCCTTGTCTACTTTTTCAGTTGCTCCGCCCTACTTGGCAAAATGTCTCAAAATAGGCCTTTGTCTCGGAAATGGCTATAGAAATATCAGTTTTCATAAATGGGACAAGAAACAAGGACATTATCCTCGGGGATCGGTGCTATCTGGATAGCTGCCGAGTAAATTCTTGAGGTGCTGTTTTAACTTGGAAAATGAGGTGGTCCGGAAATAACTGCTGAAATTCCAGTAAACCAACTGATCAAAAATTGAAATAGAGTAAGAACCAAAGCATAAGGGACAGAAGAGAGCGATCCGCGTCGCGGACAATGAAATATTGTGTTTTCGAGCAGCAAGGCGCCTGTGTTGTTGACAAATGAATCCGTTTTGGCAGCTAATGTGAACTCAGAAATGAATGAAACCAAGTTGCCGATTCAAATAAATAACATTAGCCAAAGTTGCCAGATGCAGAAAGGGAAACAAATGATGACAGCTTTACAGACTAGTAGGTGGAAATCCTGAAGTCCTAACAAGAAGGATACGGATTCATCAATCACGGGAAGGACCACCATGGCAATTTGCAGGCAAGTCAGAAAAACGACAAGAGTGCTGATGGTCGAGATGATAGCAAGGGATGGCCTATCAGCTCCGCAAATCGATTCGATAAGACCCGTGATGCTGCCTCTTGTCAAATCGAAAGCTACCAGTTGATCGAGTACAAAACGGGCCCATATGGGACTGATTTCACTGCATTTGCATACTCTGGAGTGACAAGGACCAGCTGCTCTAAACTTCATGATTCTTTCCATGCATGAGCGGGGCGACAGTGACTTTTATTCAAAGCATAAATTGCGCAAATTACTGAACATATTTCATTCAAATAACAATTACGATGACGCCGTGTCAACGACCTCTGACAGCAATGTCACGGAGATTCCTGTCAATACTTTATATAAAATTAATGAAACAATCTTTTCTGAGACGTGTGAAGAAAACAGTTGATTTTTCGGCACCATGCTGTGGAAGGGAAAAATCTGCTACCGAATTCTCATACATGACATTTCATAAACACAACAGCTCTCAATTTTCTCGACATCAAGTTCATTCCAATGCCTCCTCTAAAATAGCAGATTCTAATCCATTTACCTACTCATCTGACCAATATTATCGTAATTTTTGATGAAAAACGGTTATTTGTCTCTAAAATATCTAAAAGTATACATCAAAACTCGACTTGAGACTCCCGACTAAATTCATTGTCGGTTAGAAGATTAACGCGAAATTCCGTGATTCTGATTCGGGATGACATGGCTCTTCTAGTAACTGAAGGTTCCACTATTTTATTTGAAATCTTATCAAATGATTCTCAGAGAATCAGCAAAGCTATGATCTTCTTTTTTAAACTAGAACTAACTGTACCGAAAATTAAATTTAAAAATGACTTTCTAAACTAATTTGAGAGGGAGTAACAAGGAAAAGCATGAGACGGATATTAAATCCGAAAGAAAAATTAAGAATTCAATAAGATTGACTGCAGACTTCAAATGAGAAGGAAGAAGAAAAATTAATAAGATTATATTTTAATAAAAATTACATCATTCATTTCAAAACCTTTTCAAATTCAACTTTTAATCAAAATGTTTGCTCTAATTACACCAATAAAGTTAAAACTTATAATCACCAAAAAGAGTAGGATAATTAGAAGCTGTGAATAGTTCTCTTAATACCCGTGATAAGTAATTATCGGTAGTTCAGTACGTGCATTTCTGTACTGCACGACCAAAAGATAAGTGGAGAAGACAAAAGTTACAATAAACAATCCCCCAACACCATTAAGAGGAAGACCCACCAGAGCTATCCACGGGAATTTATGCTGTTACTTGTGCTAAGAGTATCAAAGTTATGTTTTGAAAATAAATCTTCCTTTTGTTTTAAGCATTTTCATATTTAAAAAATTAAAAATTTGTAGTTTTAATGAAGATCAGTTGACTTTTACTGAACAGTTTTGTTAGAAAAATCTACTTCATTTTTTAGTGGAAGGTGAATTAATGGAATAGTGATTTTTCGGTGATTTCATTAGGATTGAAACTAGAATTGAAAAGAAGCATGTTTCGAACAACCAGTGCTAGCAAGATAATTTTTTTCATAGTTGAAAAAATAATCCTTTAGAATCCACAAAAATTCAAAGTGAAGTCACTGAATGTAATGATAAATACTTGTAACTTGGAAAATAACAAGTTTCAGATAAAAATTGTCATCCAAAAAGTTGTTCTTCAATATGATCATATTCTTTTCATCCGGTAATCTTTTGATCAACAAAGTAATTACTACGTGGGTATCCTAATGATAGTTCCATCTGAATAAAGTCATTTACTTTTCCAGTATTAGTGTCTTTTTTCGATGGAATATAAAGTTATAGGAAATTTCACTTTTGAAACCATAAACCCTCATTGAAAACACTAATAGTAATTGAAATAAATTTATTAACAACGTGACAATCACTTTATGCTTGAAAAACGTTTATAAACCTCATCCTCTATAGATTATTTTTTACCTTATATCTTGAATTCAAAATACTTTTCATCTTCAAAATTTACGATAACTACAGACGTGTTTTCGTCTGTGTCATCTGACCTGACAGAAAATACCAAAGTAGCATCTTTATTTATGATGAAATATTCTTCTAAAACTATCTGAGCCCTTGATGTTAAAGATAAAACCTCTACTGTCAGGGCTCTTGGTATTTCGTAACTCTTCAGCGATATTATGAAAATCATCAAAGACTTGAACGTCATTTATTGCAAATATATCTAATACGACTAGATACTACGAACTGTGCGTACTTGAAGAGCTAGAGAAATAAATCGAATAATGAAAGTTATTACGATCCAGAAATTTTTCGTTCTCTAATATTTTAGCAAGAATATAAATGTGCTTTGAAATATTAGGAAAATATTCATGTTATCAACTTTTCTCTTCTGACCCCCTATTGGTTACAAAGTATTGGGATTACTCCATCAACGGTGAGAATCAGGCCAAAAACGTTATTTGTCCTGAATGTCCTACTAGCTCCACTGCTCCGCGACATGTAAAAACGACTCATTTATTTTAATGAGGTGTCCGGTTCTTTCCCTGCGTTAAATTCATGTTTCTTCAGATATTGGCAGTATAATTTTCTCCTCTAATTGCCACTGAACCACCTGAGAAACTTCGTATTTCTTCAAAGGCAGTAAATAGGGAGGATTAACCGACTGTCAACAACTATTTATGAATCATCTTCGTATTCATTTCACTGATTTCAAGGATAGTGTTTCAAGGTCCCTCATTATAGAAGGTGAAGCCAACCGTGGCAAATTCGCCACCTTGTTTTCGGATCCCTTTGGTTCTTTGTTTCGAGCCAATCTGGTCAGGTTCAAAGGCCAACGATCCGGCTGACTGCCTTCAAGTCCCATCGGCTGTCCCGTAAACCTGACTTCTCAATAGCCACGCTTTCGAAATTGGCCAATTATCTTCATTATTTTTTCAAATGAACTTCTTTCTTCCACCACAATTCGTATATTGGTGTTATTTTTGGTTTTAATAAGAGAGGGCAACTGGGTGTTGGTTACTTCTTTTCTCTTCCTTCAGTCATGGATAGCCGGAATTTCGATGCTGTTCTCGCGTTGCGCAATGAGACGGCAAGTCAAGCGGATGCCAGCGGATGTCGAGTCTCGGTCAAGCTTCTGTTTAAATGACTCCAAGTTGAAATGAGTACTCGAATTTTTACGATTTCATCTGGAATAACCTTGGTAATTCCTCTTCATTTCCCTCACAAGCCAGGGACTGTAATCTGTAAACAGTTGTTTCCCCAAAAGAACTCCTCTTCGATATTACGTCTTTTGTCTGTAAGCAATTGATTCCAACATTGCCATTCAAGTCCATTTCAAATTGCAATAACACTCAATTCCAGAGACCTCCTTAGGAATTCCATTCATTCATTGAGACCACGATTCTTGTCGGGTTTGTTGGTTTTCAGCTGCAATTTCTCTCCCTCAAGCATCACTAAGGATAATTAGTAGATGCCAAATTCGCCCGGCTTTTCAGTTTGTTGAAATAAACCCCCGGTCGCGCAGGCATTTCAATAAATGATATCCCTTCCCTCCTTGCGTTTCTCCTCCGTGTGAGTGCTACAAAGAATGGCCCTTGATCCTCTCATGATTGTAAAAAATTTGTGATTATTCATTGGCGGTCCTTGTTCTCCGAAAGAGGACTTCCGGATTAACAATCACTCACCCCCTTTCGCGCATCCGTCTTTTAGGTATGCATGCGAGAGCTGACAGATGTCCTTTCCCTCTTCGGCGTCTAATTTTCTTTAGATCATTTTTCGGCTTATCCCAGCTTCTTGGAGGAAAATCAACCAAATGGCATCAAGATCCAGCAACAGATCTCTCATTGCCCTTGTTTCTAAGCTTCCTTGCTGATAACTTTTCTTGTTTGGCAAAGAAGAACTACAGCCTAGTGCGTAATGACAAGTTTACAGCTTCTTACACATTTTCCGTTGGTTCTTTGTCGGCAGACTTATTCTGGATCCTTGGCCGTTTCTAGATTATTTATTGCATATTGACGAGCAGCTCGAAACTGTCAACCCTCCCGGAAGCAATTGCCTCCGATTTTTGTCTTCGGAATGTGCTTCCTTTGATTCTGTATTTCCGTTTGTTCGTTTTTTCGAGTGCTTTTGTTTTTCTTCATCGAGGACTTGCTTCAGGAACCGGCCGGAAGCGGAGACAAGTGCCCGATTGCTATTGTATGGACTGTACCCCTCTCCGTCATTGATTTTTCTTGACCATTTTTATTACTTTTGAGTCATAGCCAGATTAACCCGATGTAAGCGATTCAGATTACCCGTGTCCGTATTGTTTGCTCCACAATGTAATGGCACAAATCTCTTCTCGGTTATTTGTTTGCTATTCAGATCTTCCACTGAACGGCCGTACATGGATTTGCGTAGCCACTGTTACGAGAGTTTCATCTATAGATCAATTGTTCTCTACTTTATACCCGTCCAATTGTGTTTTTTGCCATCTTTGGAGTTAACAAATGACTCTTTTGGGAATAACTGCGAAACCCATTTCATTCTTATACGAAACGTTTCCAGCAGCTGTTTTCTATTCTGGATTCATGCTCAAACTCTAGCAATTCCCGAATGCTTGTTTTTGCCGAAATTAATAGAACTCCTTCGTTCTTCTTTCAAAAAAAGCTTGAGGAGCTTGGAAAGCCGGAAATTGGTCCAGCAACTTGTCTTAGGATTAACGACAAGTTTCTGTCGTACTCTGTTTTGTCAACTACTGCCAAAACGCTTTCAAATTAAAGAACTGCCCCACCTTTAGTTGCTTTTGATTTCTTTATGACTAATCCTCAATATATATCGAAATTGTGGTCTTTTGACATTCGTCTCAAGTAATTGTTCTTTTAATTTATCAAAAAACTTCTTAGTCTGAGTCAACCTCCGGCAATGCAGTTTTATTGGACCCAGATTGATTGACTGATCGATTGCCTCGCGAACGGCTCCATCTTGTTTTACATAGTTCCTCCCGTTAAATTTCATTTCTGCCTTTTTCAAAAGCTGATTTGTTAATTCTTTTGGCGTAAAAAATCCCAAAATTGATTGCAGAGGTTGGCTTTGTTTTTCTTTTCAAGATTCCTGGGCCAAATTGAATTTCCGTCCAGCTCGTGGACAATGGCAATCTTTCAAAATGGCCCGGAGCGACAATGGATTGAATAGGACAAGTGCCTCAAGCAATCCCAAATTGTTGCAATGTTTTCTTTTCAATGTTCAAGATAAACATAAAAAACTAAATGCCCAGATTTACGGATCACTTTTATTTCTTACTGTTCTTATATTCCAAAGCCCCATTCTTGAAATCCAAGGCCGAATATAAATGCAAGTCCTCCAAGTGTCCATTACCCGCAATAACTTTCAAGTCCACTCTTGACCATTCAATTGTCTTCCGTGACATTGATCCAGGCCGATTGTTCTTGTCGCCAGCAGGGTGTCTTCTTGGACCCTCAAACTTGCGGTCTTCTTTCAGTTCTTTGTCCTAAACTGTGATTTATTACCTTCAGTGGATCGATGGAGAAGTTGAATTGTAGCCGCCTTTTCTTTTGTAAAAAACTTTGTTTGAGAAATTGCCCAGAGTTTATTTTCAACAAATGACCTTCCGTTGTTTATAAATTCGTCTTCGGTTTCGATTAAATAGAGAAATCCTCGATTTTCGTAGTTTTGCAGCGTTATTTTACTGAATCACCAGAGTTGGTCAAGTCTGGTTTCGTCTCGGATCATCAATTATTTGTCAAAGGCAATCTGTTTAGCGAGAGAATTGCATTTTGAATTTAAAATGGATACTGTTTCTGCTCTTTTATCGGTCCTGACCTTGTCTTTATGCAGAAACTTTTAACACTTCCAGATTGCAAATGCCACAGGTCTCACGCAGAGTGGGCAGCTTTCAATTAGTAGGTTGCGCGATAACTTTTGAAGAGTTCAGGTCTCTCATTATGACTTTATTGTTTTTGAAAAGTCCAGTTGGGAACCTAACGCGACATGTCGGAAGTTGGTCTTGTGTTCTCAAGTGTGGAAAAGTCCCCCCGAGGCCATCGTCTCATGCCCCATGGGGCCTTAACATCATCGACGAGAAATCGATCTGACTCATCCATTACATTGATCCTGTCTTGTCCATTTCCATCCACATCCCCCAAGGCAGTGAACAGGATAAATTTGTTTTGAACGTGTGAAAATCTTTATTCATTTTCTTTTACGGTCATCGCCGATTATAAATGGCCACTATTGCTGTTGTCAGGAATGCAGAATTCACTCGTGTTTTGCGCGACCACGAGAGAAAGGGAAACCGACTGACCTCCGTGGTTTCGTGGATTGTAAATTGCGCCGAATTGAGTCACTCGGTCACCAACTTTGTCCATGAATTTGTTCCATTTACAGTTCATGAGTGTCCTGATCGATCACCCCAGCTCCATTACCTGTGTAATAATCCTTAGTGTCAACACCTCTTTCGCGCATTCGAACAAGTCAGGTTGATCAGCGTTTCCTTACTCGGAACATTTTCTCCGAATTAAGGACTTTATTGGCTGATCTAGTTAATTGAACAATCCCCTCAACGTCTAGTTTTCGTCTTGGCTATTCCTCATGAGTGTTTCAAAATGAATCCAGGGTGCATTTCACCCGGAATGTCCACTTCCATTTCGAATTCATAGAACCAGCCAGCGGGACAGCCAATCAGTCAAGTCCTTCGTCAGATGGTTTCTTTCCAAAGGCGATAAATCACTTAAAATTCTTTCCTAACCAATTCAGAACCAATAACAGTTTGAGTATTCGTTTTTATTAATCTTTATTGGTTCGTTATTATATTTTCAAGGATCCTCGAACCCGTTCCAATTTGCAACACATTGGTCGAGCCCCGCCTCCGAGCGCGGTCACTCGTTTTTGGCAGCAGTGCCAAAACTGACTAACTGCTGTTCGGACAACTGTGATCCATTTCATTTCGCCCCCAATTGGTTGACTTGGTGACGGATCGAAATTAACCTTTTGCCGCGTTTCATTAACCTTCCTGAAAATTCATTTCATTCATGGCAATGACACCTATTGTTTTTCCAGTCCCTTGAGATCCTTTTAACACCTGGCTTCCGACTTCAAAAAGTGTCAACGAAGTTTTTATTCTTCACAATCAAGATCAAAAGCAAAAGGTCCTTTAATCTTGGTCCAATGTCTGACACTCCGTGTTCAAGATTGTTCTCAAAACCGACCCCGATTTTCCCCAAAAGCATGTTGATGACTCTAGGGTTCGTTTTCTAATCTTATCATGTCTTACTCAACAGATTGCGTTTGCTCTGATATTAGATCCAGTTTGGAAGTGTGATATCTGTCAAAATAGATTAGTTCATTAGTCCGCCTTCACTCATTATAAGGTTCTCTCGTTGGTGTCACTTTTTATGATCGCGTTATCTCCTTTTTGATGAAAAGGGAATCGCGCCGAGTTCGTAAAACTTGATACTGATCCATCTAATCGATCAATATTTTCCAGATCCCTAATGAATGAAGTGCTGTGAAGAATGCAGGAATCTCCCGCATGTAGCAGCTCTTCAGAAGGGCTGATGGCGCCGACCGAAAGGTCGACTCCAATTCATTCAAAACAAATTTGTCCCAAATGCGAATGTGATGAGACCTCGACCTTTTCCTCTAGAAGACAGAATAATGCTCTATTCATATTGCTTGGCATTATCCTCCTGCTTCCGTCGACCCAATCTGCCTCCTTCGGGGGAACTGATTTTGACATTTTCCGGTACAAGTGCCCAGACAGGTTAGTTTCCTTCAAAAATACTTGGATCCCATTAAACGGATAGAATCAAATTTCATTCTCCGTTCACCCAAACTTCCGATTTCATTGTTTGCAAAGGTAATTTTCTGGCTCATTATTTGTGCCGTTCTCCAATCCACGAATTTGATCCATTCAGGAAATTCATATTGGTCTCAAACATGCTTCCTCGCACCTCCCGTGTGCCAAGGCGACCTCCATTATCTCGCACGATTCGGATCCAATCGACCGGAAGCTCTTGTTTGTCCTTTTTTGATAGAGGAAAAATGACTCAACTATGGCACTATGGGTAGTACAAATTGAAAAGCATTGAGCAGCCTGTGGATTCCCCCTGGGAGCTTTGGAAAGCGAACGCCGCCAATTTAATAACTATCTTCGGCTTACCAGTTTATAGACTGTCCCAGGCAAACAGCGAGATTCATTCATTTCTAAAGCCGCATTAGCATTTCTGGCGGGGTATTTTGTTGCATTTCTGATCTCCAAGACGATAGCCGGCAAATCTGGAGGGAGAGAAAATGGACTCCCAGTTTGATACCCCAAGATGAAAGGGATTCATCATTTTTAGACAATAGATGGAACAAAGTGGGACAAATTTATGATTGATGAAGGGGCTTCACGAACAACAAATTTTGGACGGATTACGAGAGATTGGGGGTGATATCTGCCGTGTTTCTTCTACCGACCGTTAGCTGAGAAATCAATCCAGTGGAGCTCTCGTTCTTTTCTGTTGCGCAATCCACTCACCTTTGACCTGCTTTCCCAAATTTCTCTTCGAATCTTTTCATCCAAAACCCTCTCAAGTGCCGAAATCCCAGTCCTCCAGGAACACTCGAGCACCGGTCTTGATTCTTTTCCTTTCACATGATCTGCTAATGAGCTAACCGAGACTAAAGCAGCTGCCGCAGCTCCATTATGTGATTTCCCGAAAATGAATTCCGTGGCATGCGGTAATTGAGGCTCATTTCAGTTCCCTTTCTTTTGTCTTACCGATGTTGAGTCACGGTTTTCCAAGAAAATAGTGTTTACTCAATAAGGAAGAAATGCTTTGATCAAAGATTGCGCAACCAACATGCTTTGAGAAAATAAAAACGCATTACTTCAGATGCATTTGTGTGCCCGACGTGGTCGATACAAACCAACTGATAATAACATGCCAGTTAGATTATTTATCCGGGGACCAAACCTTCGTGGACTTCCCGACGAACGTCACAAAGTCCCTAACCCTACGATGTCTCTCCCACCAACATGAATCTACTTTTGCCGATGACATGTTCGAAGGGTTTCGTTCTTTGAAAGACTTGAGGATAACGGTCAGTTTTGTGTTATTCATGCTTGTTTAGGGAAAAACAAAAGTGTTTGCCCTTTTGTCTCCTCGTCAATGAGTAATTTCTCTTTTTACAGAACTGTCATGGTGCTGATTTGCCAACTAACACCTTTCGTGGACTGACAAATCTGAAGTCACTCCATCTGAACAAGTTAACGACCAAGAATCAGCCGGGCCTCTCTCATGGATTGTTCCAGCCGATCACGGCACTTGAGAAACTCACCTTGACCGAGTCAGCGGTCCGGGACTTGCCAGACGGGCTCTTTTGTCCCCTTCTAAAGTTGCAGGTGAGCTGTTTGTTTATTTGAGCAATCGGAAAACACTTGAACCAATCTGTAAAGGATTAATTGAGGCCGCAAGCAATTTGTGCAATATTCTGTCCGATATCGCTCTTGTCCATGTTTACGGCCAGCTGGCTCGTCCATGACCGCCGGAACGCCTCGCGCATTAGTGGGTTCAATAATCGCTCATTTCAATCGCTCTGTTTGCTCCCTGAGTGCTCGCCAAAACAAGAAGACTTGTGGCATTGAAGGGTTGGATAAAATCCATTTTCAGATTCTGAACCTGACTGCAAATAGACTCTCTTCGACCAAGATGAATACTGAAGCAAACAACTGCGAGTTGACGCAACTAATCATTCTAGACGTTTCTTCGAACTTGATAGAATCAATCGAGGAAAGCGACCTGTTTGCCTTCCCAAATCTCAGACAGCTCTCGGCCACGGACAACGACCTTATAGAAATCCACCAAGAAGCCTTCTCTAAGGTCCCAACTCTCCAGCATCTGGATCTGGAGGACAACGAGTTGACGGAAATAGCTCCGCTTCCAGAAGGCCTCCTCCACCTGAACCTTGCCCGAAACCGATTCTTAGTGATCCCCGCCGCGATTGCCAATTTGAACCACCTCATCTCTGTCAATCTCAGCTTCAATTCTATTGATGTCAACACTCCATTCAGTCTTCTTAGTAATGCTTTGGAATCTGTCGACTTGTCCAATAACAACCTTGATTCCATTCCTATCAAAATCATCCAGCAGTCATTAAATTCCTTGCTCTATCTCTACTTGAGCGGGAATCAGATTGCTGTCCTTCAGCCGAGCCAGCTTCAGAACTTGACCCGACTTCAAAAAGTAAGTTCTTTCGTAGGTCTACTCTGTCAATCAAACCTTTCCAAAATGGACAATATGCTTTTTGAAGCAATCGTATTGTTTTGGGAGTGGGAACCGTAACAACGGATCAAATTTCCCGAACACTTCAAAAAAGATCTCGAGGTTTATTTGCTTCCCAATCAGAAAATGACTGCTCTCGGCACGCTAGTTTATTTACTCTGATGCGGGAAACTAAACAGCTTTCTGAAAAAATCAGATTCAAAAAGGCAGCTGTTGTGCTCCAAAACCGACCCCCTACTTTGCGTAATCTTTCGTTAGCAATCTGTTGTCTCTGGACGACAGATCTGTCCATAAAGTTGCCAAGACAAGGACTGTAAACCCATCCGTCAGTTGTCCGGTCATTTACGGCCATTTTCTGGAAACAATAGGGTCTGGCCGTTGATCTGTCACGGGCCAGAAGGCAACCTACAAGCTGATGTAATCGAATCCGACAAGAGATTGGGAAAATTATTCAAAAATGGCTGGGAATGCTAATTGAGAACAGTTGCATCCAATTAGGCCCTCGATTGCTCTCAACCCGCGGATGGTGTAATCCAAAAAGGTCACCCCAGACATGGTCAAAAAACAAAAGGTCAAGGGCTTGTGTAATCTCTTTTTTTCAGCTGGATTTGTCAAGTAACCAGATCAAGACTCTAAACGATGATTGCTTCACTGGATTGACTGAACTCATCCATCTTTCTCTGCGGAATAATTCCATCTACCATGTTGATGTCGGAGTTTTTTCCGATGTTTCCAGAAGACTCCAGAAACTCGACTTCTCCTCTAATCTCTTGGTGGAGCTTCCCATGGCTGTTGGAAGGTTGACACGAATCAAGTCAATGGATTTCTCCCAAAATCAGATTTCGAAGCTGTACAAGTTCGTTCTGAACAAAATGACTCATCTTTCCAGACTTGATCTGAGCAATAATAGGATCCCGGCAGTTGAAAGTTTTGTATTTTCTGATTGTCCTCACTTAACCGAGATTGACCTCAGCAACAACAGAATAGATTCTCTGGCTCAGGATTCCTTCGAGAAATGCCCTCATCTGAGAACTGTTGACTTAAGCAGGAACAGGATTTCGGCATTTTCCGGATCTATCATGGGACTGAAGGGATTGAGGCACTTGAATGTCAGTGGAAATAATTTGGACGCTTTGGAGTGGACTGAATTTCCCGATGAACTTCTTGACCTCGATGCCAGCAAGAATAAAATTGCAGTGATCGCCCCCGCAACCAAAAGCCAAGTAAAGAAAGTTGATGTGAGTAAATTTCAGAAAACCAAAAGTGTTCAATTAATTTTTTCAGTTGAAATCCAACAGAATCTCCCACATTGCCAAGAATCAGCTCTGCGATAGGATAGAGCAGGTCGATCTCAGCTCCAACCGGATAATTTCTATCGAGAACGATGCTTTTATTCCGTTGACTAATCTGAAGGTCGCGAATCTCCAAAACAATCAACTAAAGTCCGTTGCCAAAAGAGTCTTCAGAGATCCAGAAAGCTCCCTCTTGAACGGGTTATTGACTACTTATCTATATCTCGACGGAAATCCTCTTATATGCGACTGTGAAATGAGTTGGATCGCTTCATTGAGTACAAAAACCTCTGTCCAAGTTCTTGACTCAAAGACTGCCAGATGCAGAAATCAGGTGACCAACGAGCTCGTCAAACTATCTGAGACCAAGGAAAATGAATACCTTTGCTCTTACGACCAGACCTGCGAACCTCAATGTATCTGTTGTCAGTACGGCAACTGTGACTGTAAATCCAAGTGTCCGGAAGGCTGCAGCTGTTTCCACGACTTTGACTTCAAAACCAACGTTGTTCAATGCAAAGGCCTCAATGAGACTAATCAACTGCTTTTTAATCCTAAAGTCCTTCCCATGCACGCCACTCATATTTTCCTCGAAAACTTAAATCTCCCAACGCTTAAAACTCATGATTTCATGTCAAGAGCAAGATTGACAGAATTAAGAATCAATGGAAGCAACATCAAGACGATTCAACCTCTGGCATTCAATACTCTTCCTAGTTTAAAGAAGCTCGATCTTAGCGGGAATTCCCTGACAGAGTTGAGAGGGGACGAGCTGTTCAAGGCCATGAGGATAGAACATCTGGATCTTCACAATAACAAACTCTACGAAATCGACAACCGACTCTTGGAGCAACTTCCAGCTCTGGAAATTATCAAGCTAGACAGCAATTCCTTCGATGAACTTCCTGAGATTCTCGCTCTTGATTCGAGAATTTCCAAAGTCTCCATCTCGGGGAACCCCTTCAGATGTGACTGTGATTGGAAGCGATTCCAAGTCCAGAATTGGGTCCTTTCCAATACTGCCAAGATTGTTGATGCAGGGGAGCTGGAATGTGTGGAGAATGTCACCTCTTCATTGCTCTCCAATGACACAACGGTGTTGACAGCATTTGCCCCGAACAGAGGAGAACACTTGTTCGCAATGCCGATGAGTGAGTTTCTTCTCCAAGCGAACAACAGCATCTGTGCCATCGAAGCCGGAGGGATCTTTGGTGGAGGACCTCAGAGGAACCTCGTGTTGGTTATTGCCAGTATTGCTTTTGCCTTTGCGACCGTTTGTGGACTAATTATCATCGTTATGGCCTTGATCAGAAGGAACAAGAGCGGAAAGAACAGGTACATGAAAGCGACTCCCTCTTTAAATTGCTCCACTACTACTCCCGGAAGCAGTCCACTACCTCTTCCACTGATCCAATACGATGCCTTTGTGAGTTATTCAAAGAGAGATGAGGAAATGGTTCTGAATCAATTCTGCAGGTAGCTGTTCCGATAAAAACTTTGAGATTAATTTATTTATTTTTAGAAGACTGGAAGAAGAAGACTACTCGCTCTGTCTTCTCCACCAAGAGGGAACTCGTCTTGCTTACCATGCCGCCGTCCACAACATCTCAGACGAGTTGATCCATCAAATGGAAGCCTGCAATGCCCTCATCATCGTGCTGACCAAGAACTTTTTGGAAAATGAATGGGAGACCGTCCAAATCAAAACGGCCCATCGATTCTTTGCCAAAAAGAGAAACAAACGGATAATCACGATCTTAAGCGACGAAATCCGCCCGAACGAATTGGATGCTGAGCTGGGCAAAATCCTCAGAAGTAACACGAGACTGAGACAGAACGACCAGCTCTTTTGGAATCTTCTAATGAACGCCATGCCCTTGAAGACCAACATCCAGCATAGTTCGGGTTCCACGGTACTCGGTGATGGCAGCGACATTTACTCAGAAATGTACGGCTCCGTTGTTCCTTCTGAAATCGTCTAGTCCGCAACCTGTTTATTTCTATGGACTTCTTGCCGGTAATTTGTTGATATTACTTTTCCAATAACATGCAGTGATTTGACCAACGAAAACGGGATATTATTTGATGAATAAAAAATTTCGAGTTTTAATGTATTACATTCTTTAGTCAGACACGAACTTAGTCATTCGCTAAATTTAAATAGGTTGACAGAGCAAAATTGGGTGGGATTAAAATCAGTCATAAAAAGTGCTTCTATAGTAGAATTTTATGAGTAATTTTCATTTATAATTAAATAATGGATAACTGAAACTAGTTAACAGACAACTGAAATTTAAATATTTTTTGGATTTTCCGTGTAAGCAGCCCCTGCCATAATCTACTTGATATTGAACGAGACTTTGAGGAAGATTGTCTTCAAAACCATTTGTTTACGAAATACGAAAATTCACACAGGCAGAGTTGTACGTTACCAAACTGCCAATTCCGGTAAATAAAAGCTTTACCTTAACCCTATTCTGTAATAATGAAGTGTTCAGTAAATCCAATAAATCAGGAGTCACTCTGCATTTGGTTCTCGTTTCACTAGGGCCATCTTCTCTTCGACGCTTTCTCATTCGAGCGGGAAAACTTAAACTGGGAGAAACAAAAACTTCTCCATGCTTATTGGAGATGCCAGAGAAACAGACAATTAGAGAGCGGCCCTGAAAAATTAAGCTGATTTGAGTCTTGGTCTTTTTCGGAATCGCACGTTGAGTCATTCAACCTTTTGGTCAATGATTCTTTTCCCATTTCTAACACTCGACACTTCTCCTACAATTATTTAAGATCGTCAGTGAATTTTGATTTCTTTGACAGATTCTAGTTCCCTCATGGTCTTCTCCAATGCTTTTTTGAGCTCTTGAGCAACGCTGGGCCAGTCCATCCCGTCATCTTCCAAGAAGAGTTTGGTTAGATGTCTCTATTTACAACTGCTTTGACAAATAGGGCATTCATACTTCATCTATAATTCAAAGATACATAAATAATCAAAAATGAAAATATTTCAGCCCAAGGTCTGATGTAATCAACATGAAAGGTATAACCACAGTTGAAAACTTTCGTATTGTTCAAGAGGTTCCCGAAGCAGATGACCGGTTCCCCAGATGTAACCATTAGATCAGAACACGAAACTCAAAGAAATAGACTTGATAAGAAACATGTTTTCTTTTAACGATTATTCAAACTTTTGATTTTCGAATAATTTATTCTTTTATTATTGCAGAGATACATGAATAGTTATTGTTGTTGAAACATTTTCAACAAAATTACACTGACATGGAGTTTAATTCTATAGTATCAGCCGTTGGACCTCCTCTGGATTGAAATTGCAGTGAAACTTTTGCTGAAATTATTGTTTTGTTATTTTTTATTATTTAATAAACTCACGATCCATCAACAGGGTTGAGACGATTGCTTTGGGTCTAGAAAACATTGGTTGGTCCTCCATGGGCTGTGTATTTGTTGTGGTAGCCGTGATTCCGTTCTCAGTTCTTTCAACAGTTGTCGTGATGAAACCTCTTTGAGCAACTTCTGTGGTCCTGACTACGACTCCGTTTTCTGTAGTTTCATTGATTCTAGTAAAGTTTTTAGGAGTGGATTGGGATTTATTGGATCTGCTTCGAAGTCCTGCGAAGAAGAGACTTAGGAAAAAGAGAATGACAAGGATTTTACAATCAACAGTCCCAATCGGGCATTTGTCTCCTCCGGAGTTCAAAAGATCGATCGAAAGAATGAGACCCCAAATAGAAACACCAAATTGAAGGACCAAAACAAAAGCGACCAACAAGATGGTTAGCAAGAAGATGATGTTCCCTATGCAAGAACCTGTTCCAAGTGAGCAAGTGATAGTGGCGAGGGTTCCAGCGCAGCAAAGTCCAACGAAGCCAATGCCGAAGCCAATTAGATGACCTATGAGATTGACTGCAAAGTAGACGATCGAGAAGATTGATATTCCATAAGCCCTGTAATTGAATCAATTGTAGTTAGTGACTATTCTGGGTGTCTTACCACGAAGTGTGATACAAAAGTGCCCAGTACATCAGTGTTAGCAACACTGGACCAATAAAGATGCATAGGAGAGTACAAAGAAGCATAAGACAGTACATAACTTCTAGGCTACAGATCTAAAAATCCAGCTATCAGTTTTAACAACTTTATTAAACAAATTCAGTGTACAAAATTGGGTAAAAGTGCTAGAAAATCTCCTTTACAAAAGTAGAAATGCATATGAGCAAGAAAAAGATAAGACCCACACCTGCAAATACTCCAATAAACACATTTATTCGTGTTATCAATCTGTTAAAAGCAACGTATACAAAAGCTCTGCTGAATCTCAAAGCTAGGTTCGTCGCTTCTTACTTCGTATCAACTGAAAATTGATTTGAACCAAAAGAAGTTAAAATTTAGTCACCGACAACCGTTAGCTGAAGATTCCTTGATTTCAAGCTATTGAATCCAGAATAAAGCCGATTCCGCGAGAAAAGCGGACTGTAAGTGTGTGTAAATGACATAAAATCTGACGGGCAATCGTAAATCAAGTGAATCATTCTGAAGATGGTGCAGCTTATCGTCAGTCGAATTCCTGGTTTTTGTTATTGTTGAGCAGCCAAGATGGCAAATAGAAAGTTAATCGTGTTTATGCCTGGCTTGATTGTTTTGAGAGATCAATGAGCCGAATTTGTAATCATATTTACAGAGTTGTTTATTCATTCAGTTGGAAAGTATAATTGGAGCAGAGACCAAAGAATGTTATCTAATTCTGGTTCATAACCAGTCCCATCCCCTTCTCAACCTGGCTATCCAATTGATTCGTTCGGAAATCAGGTACTTGGCGCGGAAGATTGTTCACTCGTCAAAGACATCCGAAAGAGAGTCTTTGAAAGAGGCACACTGCTCCCGCCCTGCCCGCTTCGTGCTTCACCCCTCCTTTGGACTTTCCCGTACTCCATCTCCGGTCATAGTGCTCGTCTCTACCAATTTCTTATTGTTGAGACTTATTTCGTCAAGAATAGCAGAAAATCAATCTTTGTACTCGTGACGAATGTGAACGTTCTCTGTCTTGGTTTCCACTTCTCCCATGCCCAGCTGAGTTTGTCTGCTGTCTTTATGGCTCATTGATTTTCTATCCAGAGAGCTTTTGATTTGGAAAAGTGTTAGCTGACTGGTCACGCCACTCTTCTCTAACTCGAATTATCGTCTTTTATTCCCGTCTCGATCTTTGTATTTTCACCCAACGTGTTCTATTTTCATTATCATCCTGTTTACACATTCGGTTACAGGGTATTTTACCTTTCTCTGCTTTGGCAGGGCATCCCTTGCGGGAGTTCAAACGAAGTCCATCCTCAACTGGAGGCAGAATGTACAACGCTGGTATTAGTTTGCTTTCTATCCTTTTGACTGCTGTTCTAAAATGGCCTGTGGTTCTTCCAATTGTTGTGATCGCCATCTACATGTCTCTCAAAAATAACCCAGCAGAGTCATATACTGTAAGTTCTCACCTCCTTGATTCTCATTCACCTGTATTTCCAGATCAATCGCTTCTTTGGGGATTTCAAGGTCGGAGGCCATCGTGGATCCCCTCACAGGCAACCGGAAAACACAATGGCATCCTTCATCGAGGCCAAGGCTGAAGGAGCAGATCTGATCGAATTCGACGTTTCCTTAACCAAGGACGGAGTGGCGGTGCTCCTCCATGACGACACTTTGGACAGGACCACTAATGCTAGCGGTCCGATCAGACAATTCCTCTTCAAAGAGCTCCATCACGTCAATTGCGCCGCTAAATTCGTCCCCCAAGAGTTCGTTTCAGGTTTTTGATTTCCTAATACAATTTATTCAGCCCCGACAACTCCACCATTATTCAGACAGCCCCTATGGTGACTCTGGAGGAGATTGTCAAGTGGGCCAAAGAGAACAATATGAAAATGCTCTTTGACGTCAAGGACTCGGACACTATTCTTATCGAGCAACTGAATAAGCTCTTTGACCTTCACGAACTCCACGACATCGGAATCGTCTGCTCTTTCTTCCCCATCGTTGTCTACAGAATCAAGAAGCTCTGTCCCACCATTCTCACCGGATTGACCTGGCGACGATGGTTCTGCAGCTACAGTGACGTGGAAAACAAAGTCCCTCGATTCTCGGGCCCCACTCACTACTTTGCGGTCCTCCTGGACATTCTGAATGTCTGGTCCATTAAGAGCTGGCTCCCGTCTTTCCTGGGAGTGGACATGATTCTTACTGAACGAAGCGAGATCTCTAAGTAAGTTCCTTGTCAGTAAAACCTCCTAACAGGCATTTTCCAGTGCCTTTGTTCAAAAGCAAAAAGACTACGGTCGCTATGTCTGTGCTTGGACCGTCAACGACTTGAACGAGCTTAATTGGATGCAGAATACACTACTGATTCCCGTATTAACGGATCGTCCTCACCTGATTAAGAAACTCAAACAGTAACCAGCATAATTTATCCGTTACATCATTTATCTCAAGGCTGAATTCAGATAAACGGATAACAGACTATTTATGATTCATCTTTGATTGGAAAATTTTCTTCATCGATTGTCTGAGAGAATGTGGCCATGTTCTTTGGGGAAGCTGCGAGAGATCTGATCTTCTTTGGGATTGGACTGTCGACATTGCCGACAACAACAATAGAGGTTAATGATGCCCTCTTTGTTGGGGATCTCGGAGATCTCCTCGGGAGACCTGTTTTCGACCGTTCTTCCTCTTCTATACTGTCGCCGAATGATGCAGACCGTTTGTATATGGGAGTCACTGGATATTTCCTCTTTGTTGAAGCGCTTGGTGGAGTCAGAAATTCCGTTGGAGTACCACTCATGATTCCAACGACAGGGGACGCACATTCTTCTTCATTGCTATTGTTTTGATTAGATTTCTGGACAAGGTTCCCAGACGTCGTCTTCTGAACACTTGTTACCTGTGTCGTATAAATTGGCGGGGGAGGAGTAGGTAGATAACTGGTAGATGTTCCTGGAACTTCGTCATCATCATTAGGAAATTGTATGTGCTTGGGTCCGAATGTCGTTGGTTCGTAACTCTGAAATTAAAAATTCCCTTTCAAATATCAAAAGCTAAAAACTAACAACTTTCTCCATATCTTTCAGAATCTTTAGAGTTGAAAGATAATGGGATCTCACTTTCAATGGATTGAACTCAACTCTGCCTTCGGGATTAGAACAGCTTATCGAAGAACACACGCATGGAAAGCCTTCTCGATCAATTTGACACTTGATTCCTTCCAAGGAACATTCACAAGTCCCGGGCAAGCAAACTCCGCTTTTACAGTTGCATCCACACTTCGAACGTGAAGCCCGAATCCGTTTGCAATCCTCATCTTCTTCGAATTCCGGATCGATTTTGACATCTGAACTTTGAAGTATTGCACGACGGATATCTTTATCCAAGGGCTGCAAATGCTCGGCTTCTTGAAAAGGCAAAACCTCGTCTGGATCATCACTTTCATCCGTTTGCTTCTCACTTTCTTCTCGTTCTTTCTCCAAAGTCTCGGCCACTTGCTCAACCAGTTCTTGTGTCAAGTCGAGGACAGATTTCTGTATCTCTTCTGGAGCCTCACCTTCATCCACCAACAAAATATGGGTCTTTGAGATTCTTGAAGGGAAGTTCCCGTTGACCAGTATCCCACCTCCTCTTCTCGGGGACCTTCTCGGCGAAGCTAGTTTCTTTTGTTCTTCTATTGTTTTTCGAATTAAAGACCATTTCTGTTCCTACAAAAAGTAAATGCATGGGGAAAATCCGGATAAAGCTTACATTTTGCCGAAAAGCCGCTCTGGAATACTCATAAAATGAATACGTTTTCGCCATGTGATGTTTATCTGCCATTCCTGGAATTAAATTACTCATGCAATTGAACCGCGAAATTGAAAAACTAACCAAGAGAAGCTCCTTCGAGACTAGGAACTGTTGATTGGCCCAGATCTCTAGCAAAGTAAAACACCTGCACCTCGCTGAATTTGACTTCTTTCCTTTTCTTCCTGTCTCGAAGCTTCCTGCGAGCCATAGGAGCTCCGTTCCCATCAACTTCAAGTGAAGAAAAGCTCTTCCAGGTCGTTCCTCCGACATTGGCAAGGTTGGACACCCGGCATTGACTGACACTCTTTGACATCTGCAACTGTCTTCTTCGTTCGGTCGCAGTTTGCGGAGTACACTGGCGTTTCCTCACCGGAGGCATTGGAACAGGCTCAGGCTTCTCGTCGCTGTTTTCCACTGGAGTCGTCCTTGCAAGAAGCAATTTCTCCCGCTTCGCCTTCAACTGATTCATTGTGTCAAAATCGAGGTTAGTCCGGTCATCCAGAAAAGCCAGAGCTTGAAATTGTTCGTTGTTCTGAAACCCAATTAGCTAATTGAATCGATGCAAAAACTCCTTACGTCGTTCATTTCACAGAAATACACGAAACAGGTACCACCAGACTTTAAATCATCGCCCTTGGAGACCAAGCTGAAAACCAAAACATGTGAGGGTGGTTGATATAAAAATAGTAGCTGGTAGTTTCATGAACACGACATAATTGAGAGCCCGGAAGAACCATTTGAAAGAGAAAATTGTACACACAAATCCCAGTTCGAAGGACCAACCCCGTTCTCTTGAAAGCTAAGAAAAGCCAAAATATAATCAATATCACGCCACAAACGACGGTAAGCCGGATGCCGTCTCGCTCTCTGTAATACAGCTTCTCCTTCGGGAAAGCCCGCGATTTCCCGTTCCCGCCACGAAAACAGTTACATTTATTCGAAAGCCAGTTGCTCGTCTCGGTTCTGCTCGACTCCATCGATTGCTGAACGTGTCTTTTCCCGCTACTATTGCGTCTTTACAACATGGGGACTCATACGATGTCTGGTGCAGAGTACTTGGCTTCCATTTACGGTACCGAGAAGGACAAGGTAAGTCGGCAGTGGAGGAGGTTCGAGGATCGGTGTCCACCAAATATTTCATTATAGGTGTGAAATGAAAAGTCTATTTTAGCCCGTTTAGCGCACGGTGATGACGGTTGTTGTTGTTAACTTTTTGCAGGGTTTCAGGCTTTCAGGGAAATTGATTCATTTAGAATAAGAGCGCATGTTTTAGATTCTTCTACCTGGAGACATGACCCCGCGAGAGTGATTCTAAGTAATTACTCTTTTCGCATTACATTTCAGCTTCCTTTGGTGTTCATATAATCATTCTGTTTTTTAGGTCAACTGTTCTTTCTACTTTAAAATTGGAGCTTGCCGGCATGGAGACAAGTGCTCCAGAACTCATAACATGCCGACGTTTTCCCAGACAATTCTTTTGAAGAACTTGTAAGTTTGAGGCTATTTTCCCGTCTAAGAAGACGTTCATTTCAGGTATCACAACCCTGTGATTGACATGAGACAAGCAGATGCTTTTTCAAAAGTTGGTCAACGGAATGATCAGGAACAACAATATTTTGATGATTTTTTCGAAGAACTTTTTACAGAAATTGACACCAAATATGGAAAGATCGAGGAAATGAATGTCTGTGACAACATTGGTGAGCATATGATCGGTAACGTTTACATCAAGTTCTATCGTGAGGAGGATGCTGAAAAGTGCAAGAACGCGTTGGAAGATAGATGGTGAGTCTTGTGGTTTTCATTTTGGATTTAACTGATTCGTCTCAGGTTTAATGGAGAGCCAATTTACTGTGAACTGTCTCCAGTGACGGACTTTCGTGAAGCTTGCTGTCGTCAATACGAACTTGGAGGATGTCAGAAGGGGGCGTTTTGCAATTTTATGCATTTGAAGCCGATCTCACGAGAACTTCGCCGAAAGCTGTACGGAAGTCGAGCTCGTTCACCTGACCGCTACGCCCGTGGAGGACGTAGAGGAGGGCGTGATCGTGACTATCGACGTGATGATCGCGACTACAGGCGTGATCGACGTGACTATGATCGTCGCGACCGGCGTCGTTCCCGAGACCGTGATTATCGTTAAGCACTTGAATTTCAGGACTTACTTGATTCCTGCTTGATTTATTTATTATTTGGTTTTCAGACACTTTTCTCCTTACGGTAAACAAGACTTTTCCATTTTGATGTGGGGTACAATGCGTTACTGCGCGATTACTTTATCTAGGGTGTGTAAACCCTTTGTTTCCTAATAAGTCCGTTGTCAGCTGTTGCCGCGGGCGGCGTTGTTGGTATTCTGGCCTTTGCCAAGTACTGATTGGTGATAGTCCTTTATGCGTCGTCGACGAATATCCCAGCCATCCGATGGGCGTCACAGCGTTCTGTTAGATGCATTAATTTCAAGTATTTATTGTCATCCAGTGATTATTCTCAAGAACGACGTGAGTTCTCGGACACGCGGTCCTGTTTGTTGACGTACATTTGTAATAGCCGTGATCGTTTACAAGCTCTTTGGCTTCCTTTGACGTAGGCAATGCATTGCCTGTATTTCTAATATCTGCACCTAGTTCGTCAGTTTCAAAGTCGTTCCTGTCCGCTGATTGTGAGAGTGGAAATATCGAAGGTGATTTTTTATCGTTTGCTAAAATGTAAAGGACTAATGGGAGCCGGATCCTCTTTGTTTTTCTGTGGTATTTTCGTTGAAGATCGATCCCTGATAGTTGCCTCGGTTCTTGTAACTGAGTCTGATGTTTCATTTCCTTTTTTACATAGACGATTAGTCTGCTGCGTAGATCTCTCATCGGTGCTTGTAAAACGTTGAGTGCTTTTTTATTTTCTTACAGGTTTCCAAGCCCTTGAGTGGTTTCCCCTTTGTTCTGGATGACGGCTCTCAGGAAATGGATCCCCCAATTTCCTAACCAATCGCTTGCGATGATATTTGTCCTGTCTTTGCTTTTTGAAGGCTGTTCCTAGTGAACGGGAAATTCATTAGAAAGGGCAGCCTAAGCGTATTCTATCTGCGCAAAATTTCCATTTCAAATCTGATCAGACAACGTAACTCCGAAACACGTGTTTTTTGATTTTCCATCTAGTAGAATGGTTTATGACCCCTCTTCCTTAAGAATGTGGTTGTTCAGCAATTTTAACTTCTCCTTATTGAGTTTTACGCGGTTTCTTTTCCCTTTACAACTTCCTTAGATGCTCGTCTTAGACGATCCTATTTCAGAGGTATCCGGACGTGTCGCCATGTCTATTGTCGATCGAATTCTACAGAATCCGAAAGTGCGAGTCAAGAATCCAGCTTCTGTCAAGAGCAAGATCCAGAGGATAATCGCGGATGGCTACGACAAGCTTCTTGTGATTTCTGACTTTGACTACACGCTATCGAGGTTCAAGGACAAGAACGGCATCAGATGTCTGACCACCCACGCAATCTTTGATGAATGCACTCAGAAAGACTCCGATCTTTCGCAGAAGTTGAAGGCTCTCACGAAAAAGTACATCCCGATCGAGTTCGATCCCCACATGTCCGTCGAAGAGAAGATCCCGCACATGGAAAACTGGTGGGGCATTTCGCACGACTACATTGTGGAATCCAAGTTCACTTACAAGGACATCGAGGAGCTCGTCGCTGTTGCTCGGGTCTACCTGAGAGATGCTGCCACGGAATTCGTCCGCTCCGTTGAGGCTCACAATGTCCCTTTGATCTTGTTCAGTGCCGGAATTGGGAACATCATCGAGATCGTTTTGAAGCGGAATCTGGGACATGTCCCTCAAACTCTCCATGTTATCTCCAACATGATGCACTTTGACGAAAAGGTGAGTTTGCTGCAAAACTTCTCGTAATCGAGCTTCTTTTCCAGAATATCTGTGTAGGCTTCTCCAAGCCGATCATTCATACGTTCTGCAAGAACTCTTCCGTGATCACCGGCGAACGTCCCTTCTTCCATCACGTGCGAAACAGAAATAACGTCATATTGATTGGGGACAGTCTAGGCGACATTCACATGGACGTAGGAATCGAGAACGAAGGTGTTGCCCTCAAGATCGGCTTCCTGAACTTTGACTTTGAGAGACTGATGGACAAGTACCTGGATGTCTACGATATTGTCCTAATTGACTACCAATCGATGGAGATCCCACTGGAGATCTTCCGGTTCTGTGGCATCGTCCACAGTCAATCTCACACTGTCTTGACTGATTATTGTCACGTAACTGAAGCCGACAAGACGCAGAGTGATGATGAATTGAGCACTTCACCAAGTACCAACGTCGTTGCTTGAACAGTTGATTCCGTGCAGGTTAGAGTAAAATCCTATCTGTGGTTATTGTTCCTATATTTGCATTTTGAAAGGTTTGGGTTTATTCAGTGAATAAGAGTTTTCCGGTTAGTCAAAATGAATGAACATCAATCAAAATTCCAACCTTATTTTGATTTGTTTTTGAGTTTGTGGGTTCTTTGACCTCTTCTACACGGAGCGAGTGTTTCTGGATGTAGCTAGATCAGTGCTAAACTTTTCACGGCGACCGAAAATGCTGGAGAGATGGTCTTCGTAGTGGAGTCGGATTGGTTTATGAGCTTTATCTTGAAAACTTCATTCGAGGTTAGGATAAAAGTGGTGAAATTGCTGAAAATAGTAGATTCGTATTATTGCCAAGTACCATAATGGCCATCTTGACATTACGAAAAAATCTGATTCGGGGATTGTTGACTGAGTCGGAGTAAATTCGCCCTTTTTAATACTATGTTTCCACAAGCGGATTAGGGAGTCAAAATCCGTTTGATAGAAGTCCAAGTTTCCCTCAAAGACCTTGTTCTGCAGTCAGTTTTACTTGCTTCAGTCATGCATCTAATCAGGTTTCTGGTGACAGAAATGTCTATCGATGACTACACCTAGAATAATTAATAGAATCAGTGAGACTGCAGCAACCGTTGTCTCTCAAATGAACTCAAGGTATGAGTGGGATAAAGAAACGTCTCGAATATTCTGTTTTCTGTTGAAGTTTCGTTCTGTCCAATTTCAAACTCCAAATGAAATTGCATAACGTTACGACATCTTCATACAAACCATAACTTTCCATTGCTCTGCCGTGATCAACGTTGTGTTGGTGGACATAATGAGATGCAAATCCGTCTCGGGATTCATAGTTCTGGTGCTGCTCCGTACCTACAAAAGCACCAGGAACTGGCAGCTTAGTGTTGTTACTACTTTGTGTTTCTGTCCATAATGACGCGGAAACCTTCAAGGATCCAGAGAATTTTTAAAAAGGATACAGTAGATCCCGTCTTGTCCTTGAATCCCAAAAAGGATGACAAGGAACCTAAACAAGAAGACTTCAAACCAGCCAGCTTTCTTGAATTGGTGATTGTTTGCTTTTTTGTCCGTTAATGAATATCTGGGTTTCAGCTGAGATATGCGGAAAAGATAGATTACTTGCTTCTAGCTGGAGGCATCATTGGGAGTATAATCACTGGGATTCTGAACCCCTTTATCGCTTTCATCATGATGAGCGTGAACAATATAATGATTTCCGCTCAGAATACTTTGATGGAGAATCCAGAAAAATTTGATCCGAACCAATTCAAGAATTCTGTCTTCTCTGTCGTTATTAAAATCGCAGCTAATGGGCTGGGGATGCTGATTGCTGCCTACATATCGATGGTCTGTTTCTACTGTCTTTGTGAAAGGCAGATTCACAGAATCAGAAAGCACTTCCTCTTCGCCGTGATGCATCAAGACATGGAATGGTTCGATGTTAATCAGGTCGGGGCCTTGACTCAGAAGATGTCGAGTGGGATAGACAGAATCAAGGACGGGATGAGCGACAAGATTGGAGTCGTCCTTCACGCAATGATGTCGATGATTAGCGGTATTATCCTTGGGTTTTTTATGAAGTAGGTCTTGTGATGAATTAATATACTATTCTTTTCAATTTAGTTGGAAGATGACGCTGGTCATGATGGTGATGGCGCCATGTGTGACCCTCTCTCTGTTCTTCAACGCTAGAGCTCTACGGAAAGCAATCAGAGTGGAGATAACGGCTTATGGAGTAGCTGGGGCCATAGCTAGTGAGGTTCTTTCCGGAATCAGAACAGTTATGTCCTTCAACGCCCAGTTGTTCGAAATTGAACGGTACAAGCGTTGTCTCAGAGAAGCTCGAAAACTTGGAATCCGGAAGGCCATGATCACCGGGTTTTGCACTGGAATCTTCATATGTTTTATGAACATCGCTATGGGAGTTGGATTCTACTTTGGAGCGACGTTGGTGTTCGGAGGGGAAATGGAACCTGGAGCTGTATTCGGCGTTTTCTGGGCTGTGATGCTGGGGGCAATGAGACTCGGCCAAGCAGTCCCCAATATGAATGCGATTCTCACCGCCAAGCTTGCCGCAGGGGAAATATTCAGCATCATCGACAAGAAGCCGAAAGTTGACTGCTCTTCGAGTGCTGGACTAAAGCCAACTTCCGTCCAGGGGAACATTTCATTCAACGACATTTACTTCAGCTACCCGACTCGTCCAACCGTCAAAGTTCTCGAAGGAGTTTCTGTCAATGTTAAGGCAGGTCAGAAGGTCGCTTTTGTCGGACATTCAGGTAAGCAACACGTTTCCGATTTTTCTACAAGATCTTTCCAGGATGCGGCAAATCTACTTTAATCGGATTATTAATGAGGTTCTACACAGCAAACAAGGGCTCAATAACCCTAGATGACGTTCCTTTAGAAGACCTGAATGTGACTTGGTTGCGAGAAACGTTCGGACTCGTCTCACAGGAACCCGTTCTCTTCGCCGCGACAGTGGAGGATAATCTGAAAATGGGAGCAAATATTCCATTCAAGGTCCTTGAGGAGGCTTGTCGGACTGCCAATGCCCTGGATTTTATCCAGAAACTCCCGAACGGGTTCCAGACTCTTCTCAACGAAGGCGGAATCAAGCTCTCTGGAGGTCAAAAACAAAGACTAGCGATCGCCAGAGCCCTTGTCAGAAACCCCAAGGTTCTGCTCCTCGACGAAGCCACTTCGGCCTTGGATTCAGAATCGGAGACTCTTGTCCAAGCCGCTCTAGACAAAGCTTCTGAAGGCAGGACAACTATCTCTATTGCTCACCGACTGTCGACGATCAGGAATGCTGATGTCATCTTCGTTTTTGATAATGGACAAGTTGTCGAGCAGGGGGATCACGAATCGCTAATGAAAAAGGACGGAGTCTATGCGGGACTTGTGGCCGCTCAACAGATCGAACAGCAAAAGAAAGAGGAATTTATTGATGAAATCGAGAGCTCTGACGAGAAAAATCTCTTTTACAGAGGTTCACAGAAGGGGGAAGTAGACAGTCTGGAAATTCGGGAACCTGCAAGAAGAACCCGAGCGAGCGAGAGATTGAGCAAGTCTATTACAAATGCTGATGACATTGCTCCTGATATTGCGGAGTAAGTTTCATTGATTGATCGTTGTTGCTAGTCCTTACTTTAGCGTCGAGGAAGAAGTTCACGAGGAAGGAGCAGCTAGAGCCTCGTTGTTGGACATCCTCAAGTTCTCCAGACCAGAATGGAAGTTCATATTCACGGGATTCTTTGCTGCGATTGTAACAGGACTTCGAGTCCCCGTTTACTCCCTTCTTTGTGGACAGCTCTTCATCGCCCTCAGTCTCCCCGATTCTACTGTTGGTCTCCAGAGAGCTCTTCTAATCTGCATAGGGTTCGTCGTTCTCGCCCTAATCATAGCTATCTTCTGTTTCGCTTCCGGTACCTTTTGTGGAACTGCTGGAGAACGAATGTCTTCTAGACTCAGAATGGCTGTATTCACGGTTTGCTGGCTTTCGAACTAGTTTATACATAGGATTTGATTTTCAGAATCTCCTCAGACAAGATGGGTACTACTACGACATGCCGAGTCATTCCATAGGAAAGTTGACGATGCGGCTAGCTACAGATGCCCATAACGTCCAGGCGGCAGTAGATCAAAGACTGAGTGAAGTTATCCAAGGACTAACGGGCCTTTGCGGAGGCATTGTCGTCGCTTTCAGCGTCGGTCCTACCATCGCTCCAATTTGCTTGGTCTGGAGTTTTGCCTTGGTCATTACCCAGCTGATGATCAGCAATTATTTGAAGAGACGAGGGACCAAGGACATGCAGATCGCCGAGCAGGCTTCAAAGATAGCTAATGAATCAATTGAAAACATTCGGACTGTCCAAGCTTTGGCTCGACAAGGAACTCTCTTTTCTTCTTTCTGCGCTGCTTCCCAGAAACCCCACACCCGAGCTCTCTTCAGAGGGTTTTTCCAGAGCTTTATTTATGCTCTTGGTATCAGTTTCAGTGGATTGAACTTTGCCGTCTGTTATACCTTCGGAGGCTTGTTGATTGCCGGAGGGTTTACACAGCCAGCCGTTCTCTTCCAGTAAGGTTTTTTACTAACTTCCTTATTAACTACTTCCTTTCAGGGTAATTGAGTCCTTGAATATTGCCTCTATTGTTATTATCGCCACTTCCAATTACTTTCCGGAATACCTGAAAGCCAGACTCTCTGCGGGATTGATGTTCCAAATGATAAATGAACATCCCAGAATTGATGCTTTAGGTGAAGGCGGATTGAAGCCGGATATTAAAGGGAACGTCTCTCTACAAAAAGTTGTCTTTGCTTATCCCAACTCTAAAAAACAACTGACTCTGAATCAGCTTTCTTTCTCGGTAGCTGCAGGGAAGACCATTGCTCTTGTGGGACCTTCTGGAAGTGGTAAGTCCTTCAAATTCTGTAAGCTTTTTTATTCACCTTCTTTTTAGGGAAGTCCACCACTGTCCAACTGTTGGAAAGATTCTACGATGTCTTCAGTGGACATGTCATGGTGGACACATTTGACGTGAAACAGTTAAACGTCCGATGGCTGAGATCGGTTTCCGCGACTGTTGGACAGGAACCGACCCTCTTCAATCTGACCATCAGAGAGAACATTATCTACGGCATGAAAGATGTCTCTTTGGAACAAATCCATGAAGCGGCCAAATTGGCGAACATCCATGGTTTCATTGAATCCCTCCCGGACAAATACGAGACAAAAATAGGAAGCAAGGGAACTCAGCTCTCTGGTGGACAGAGACAGCGATTGGCCATCGCCAGAGCCATTATCAGAGACCCCAAGATTTTGCTTCTCGATGAAGCTACCTCCGCTCTCGACACGGAATCGGAAAAAATCGTTCAAGAAGCTCTGGAGAAAGCCAGACAAGGCAGAACTTGCTTAGTCATTGCCCACAGGCTTAGCACTATTCAAAACGCAGATCTGATTGTAGTCATCAAAGACGGCAAGGTGATTGAACTAGGAAATCACCAGCAGCTCCTGACAAGGAAGGGGCTGTATTACAACATGGTTATGAAACAACAAATGATCTAGAAAGTGCATTAGAAGTATAAATAAATTTATTCCATTGGTGTCCACTCGGGTAGAAAGTAATCTGATTTGACCACCATCTGGTCCAACTCAGATCCTTCTCTCGGCCATCCAGAGTAGTAGACGGTCGGTCCTCTGGACAAATAGGATATCCACCAGGAGAACGTCCCTGTCGAGAGGACTGTAGCGTTGCAGAGGCTCAATGTAGCCATGTCGACCTCCCTCTGCCGATTTTCGAGGAAAATAACCCGGGTCTCTGATTCGCCTCTGAAGTTTCTCTTTACCCATTCAATGTCGTCGCTGGCGATGATGAAAATGACTTTCCTCCACTTGAATTTCTCCACAAAGTGATTTATTGCTTTTTGATAGAAAGAAAAGGGGGCCACGAGATGTCCGTGCTTCAGATTCCTTGAATGCATCGTCATGTCGAATCCGTGTCTCACATGGAGCCCAACAAAGTAATACTCGTTATCTAAAGATGGTTCTCATTAAAATACCGTAAAAATCAATATACAATAACCAACCAAAGGCATTAGGGAGCTGAATGACTTTGTCATTTCCTTCATCTTCCTCGATGTTCAGTTCGGCGTTCCAATTTTTATATTTCGCATCTTCTAGAATGTTCTCTGCTTCTCCAAGGACTCCAGGGAGGAAAGAAAAGTCCTTTCTAATCAACTGCTCATGCTTCGGATGAAAATACTTGAAAGACTGAAAGTACCCGTTGAGAACTTCAATTGGAGACTCTTCTAGATTTCTTCCACCAAACAGTCTAATTTCTGGATGATACTTGCAGCAATCCTTAAATTCTCATTTCTAAAATTAGATAAATCTAACTTTCAACAAACGTCGTATTCTTGAATCTTCCCATGTCGGGAAATTAAGAACTTATTGAACGCTGAAGGCTCCATCAAAATGACTAAATCGTCGAAATTCCCGAAAGCTCTTCTAAGGAGACAATCAGAAGGCAGAATCAGCTTAGCACTGTTCTCTTCGGCCAACGCTCTCAAAGAAGCGAATTGGAACATCAAGTTCCCCAATCCTTAAAATGATACTATGTGAAGCAATAACTTCGGAAACAACAACTTGCCAGGACTGTAACTAAAGTTGCTGACAAGGTACTTTTGATTCTTATTCAGTTCCTCAAAATTGTCCCAAATCTTTGTGACAGGGATCGTCCAAGGCTGGTCAAACTTGAGTTTATCTCCTACAGCAACTCATTACTTTCCTTTTCAAAAATCACACTCCAAACCTCCTCTCTGAAAAACTTTCACTTGACTCAAAACATTCTTTTTCAATCCTTTTCTACGACCAGCATTCTGATGACTCAATTCCCGTTCATTTACGGCTCCATATGATTCATCTAATTGTTCTTGAGGTTTGAATTTAAAATTCCAAGAATAATAGCAAAGAGTAATCATAAATAAATTAGCAACAATCAGCAAATTTCTCAGCACGTTCTTCTTCATTTTAATTTTTACAAAAATAAAACTGTCTTCCCCAAAGGGATTCAATCCATTTCTTGGTCTTCTTCACTTTAGTCTATCCGCCCTTGAAATCAATCCAGGTCATTTATCGATCGCATCCGACAGTCTTTGAAGAGTTCCAAGTTTAGTGCTTATATGATTAATCATGAACCAGAATTAATTGCAGCATTATTTCGTGTAAAATTTCAAAATTTAAAACAAGATCAAATCACAATCTTCTAATTTCCACTTGTGATAGAAGGGATGACGGAAATAATAGCTAATTTTATGATTTTATTGTTTTCCGTTTTGAGCAATTATTTTCCGTCAAAAACAGCGGATGACGACAACTGTTTGGGATAAATTACATTGAGAATTATACTTTTCCTCTTTCTAATTGGGCTTTCCTGGCTGGAAATTGCAATACTGTCAATCCCGCCTCGGATCAAGGGTCATGCTATCCGTACAATTCAGCCTCGTCCTCTGATGTAAACTCGTTTTCTCTTGCAATTTAGATCAATCCGCTGTGTTCCCAGGAAGCTCAGTTCCAACCCGAGTATCTTCCTCTCTCTGTCCTGTCTACATCCACCGTCCTCAACAAAACGTGAAACGAGCTCCCAGCGTTTCCCTCAGCATGCATATTTAATTTTCCTTGAAAAGCAGAAATCGAAATGACCGTGAACTTTTGTTGATTTTAATCTCCGACACCTTCCGGCATTCTTGGTCAAGACCATGGTTTCGAGTCGTTTCTCGTGTTTACCTCCTTTTCCTTTCTAAAATCGGCAAACAATCTGATTTCACTTTTGATAACCGTCAAGATGATTTTTGAGAACTGACTTTACTCGATTTTTAAAACTTTTGGGAGTTCCGAGGGAAGCTAAACGATTGAGCGTTTCTGTAACATTTTACGATCGTGTCAGATTTTTATGACTCTGGTTAACACTGACTTAAAGTAGAATCAAGAACATACCGTTTTTCTTGTTTGTTTAAAAAACAAATGAGAAAAATAAATAGCTTCAGATTATTTTCTTATTGTTCCTCGGGACCTTCTCAATTTATAATTTCGTTGGAATAATTGGCTTCAATTTTCAGATTTTCCTTGGGTCGGACTTGATCAGCTTCAATAATGAATGGTAAGTCTTCGAACTGGAATTGATTCTAACTTCGCTTTGGATCTTTGCCATCACTCAACCTGTTTTGTTAGAATTTATTGTCTGTTTTTATTTTAGACATCCCAAAGTGAGTGCATTCAATATTTCATGTGATTCCATTTTAACTGGATTTTTTCATTTTTGATCCCTTACGTCTTTTGTGGGATTATGGATTACCACGAGAGGGAAAAGTATGAATTCTCCAAACTCGATTTATACTATTTTTATTTCACATTTTTCCAAGGTAGTCAATAAGAGCATAGATCAACCAAGAACCCAATATAGGAATAATCAGATGCTCATGGCTTCTGTTTCCGTTATCTTGAGTAGTATCAGAAAGTTCACAACTGGTTTCGTTGCAAAAAGTGTCGCTCTGGTCGCAAATGTTAATTAGAGGGTTGTAATAACTAGTGAGGTTCACTTTGTGTCTGGTTACCAAAGCCAAGTCCTCGGTCCAGTTGGAATCAAGGGATTCCAAGTTGTAACACTTGTCAACTTCAAGGGTCGTGTTGGAAGTCAGGTGATTCGAGTTCAGACAGGCGTGGAGGACGCTGTAGGTCAATCTTATGTCCGTTACCTTCACTGAAATGGTGCTTATTGCAAGAACTTGATGAAACTCTTACATCTTGCACAGTAAAGTCCCCCGCACATTGGGGCGTTCTCCTCACATGGCTCTAGACAGTCATAACAAGTTAGGGAAACATTTTCTGTAATTTTCTGATTACCTTTTCGATTTACTAGTTTCCTAACCTCTTACTCCGAAGAATAAAACAACCAGTATAACAATTATCCTGGACCTACCAGTCTTCATTTTTCTTCAACGCTATAAAATTCGTGGTTCAAGTATGAAGTATAAACAGATAGACAAAAGCAAATAACTAAATATTATGTAATATCCAGTCCACTTTCCTTCTCACCTTAAATCAATGCAAATGAGCTCGGACTAAATGTCGAAGCTTTTATGAGCTAACTGCTAATTCTGGCCAGCTCTCGTGGTAATTCTTCTTCAAATCTAATCCCACAGATTCTCATTCAGTCTCAGGAAAGAGCGAAAGTAAAGAATTTAATATTAATCTTTAAACAAAAGGAGACTAAAGGTAATCTTTTTCAGGACTAACGTGGTTTTTTGTGATTCTTGCATTGAGCATTCTTTTGGCCTTCTGCGTCGTGGCCATTCTCGTTAGCTATATTTTACATAAAAGGAAATCTCACAAAGTCCATGTTAATCAAGTTGCTGTTGCTCATAGCTGCACAGACACATCTTCGAGGGAATCTTCTGAAGACATTGAAGCAGCAAAGAATTCAAAGCCAAAAACTTCCCAGCATATCTTCCATGGATTGCCTACAAATCAGAAGATTTTCGAAGCCCCACCTCCCCCAATATCTCCGGAATTGGACTTGGAGGATGTAAATAACTTTCACAAAACAAATATGAATATATCCCATTCCCCCCGGAGCAACAAGACCCTCAGTTTAACCAGTAGCAAGAGAAGCATCGGGAAGCGACAGCAGGACAATAGCGTTGTCGTCGTCGTCGATGATATTCCCAATTACAATCCGAACATGCCTTATGGGATCGAAATCGGAGGTTTCAGTAAATGCAACAAAAAAGTCGAGGATGAAGAGTTGAGGGGGGATGTCAGTGGAGGCCCTTTGCCTGGGGGAAAAATACGAGAAAAAACTACAGAAGAGAAAAAAGGATCAGGAAACAGACCACTCAACATTGCTCTCCCCAATTCCATCAACAATCATGTCGCCAAACCGCCGAGAAGAGAATTGATCCCCATCTCCATTACCAATTATCCGAAACGTCTGGAAGAATTAAATGAAAATGAAAGCGCAAAACTCTATGACGAATTTGAGGTTCGTTTTGATTTACGAGTAGATTAGAATCCAAATGAGTTTCAGCTCCTCGAAAAAAGCAAGCCATCTCACACTACTGCCTTTTCCTCTTCTCAGTCAACCAGAAAGAATCGTTTCTATGACATTGTCCCGTTTGAATACAACAGAGTCGTCCTCAAGTATGGCGGAGGCCCTGACTACATAAACGCCAGCTTTATCAATAACACCGAGGGAGAACGAAGTTACATCGCTGCTCAGGGACCGATTGGAGAGAGTGAATGTGCTGGAGGAAGGAGAGATTCCACTATCAGTGACTTCTGGAGGCTGGTTTGGCAGGAAGACATTGACTGCATCATTATGCTGACCCAGTTGGTTGAAGGGTTGCGATCCAAATGCTCCTCTTACTGGCCGGAAAACGCAGGAGACACAATAGAACTCGATTACGGACTGTGCGTCAAGTTCTACTGCATTGTTGAAGATGAAAATAGCTTCCAACGTGAGTTCCTACTCTACGACGGATCTAATGACCCCCCGAAAAAAGTCCTCCAATGGCATTTCAAAAAGTGGAGAGATGGATCAGCCCCGGAGAACAAGGCTTCTCTCCTGCACTTTATCAAGCAAGTCAGGGCTTCTCCCCACTCGAATCCAATCCTTGTCCATTGTTCCGCTGGAGTTGGGAGAACTGGAGTCTTCATCGCAATCGACCAACTCCTAGATAAAATCGAAGATAGACAGAACCTCGACATCTTCGGGGTCGTCAACAGTCTCCGGGGACAACGACAGAATATGGTCCAGAACATTGACCAATACGCGACGATCTACGACGTCATTGCTCTCGCTGTTAGGCAAAAACTCGGGAAAGAGAAGGATAAAGATGAGCTCACTTCCCTAGACCGGAACAAGTGGCTCAGTGATGATTCTTCCATCCATTAACTGGCTCAAAATTTTTAAAATATTTTAAAAGCTTGCATAAAGATAACGTCATAATCATTGTCATCACATTTGGAACGCTTCCAGGCAACGAGGTAGTCACGGAGCTAGTGAGAGATCTGGCAAGAATCAAAAAATGCTCACACTACCATGTTGTCTGAAACCGTAAGAACCTAATCTAAGCACCATATCAATTAGAACGTATCACAAATCAATCGGCTATCACAGAACGCTTTTCAAGTTTCATCTTCTTTGGTTTCTTTTGGATGGTCTTCTGGACTTTGGGTTTCTTCTTTGATTCGACTTTCTTCTTAGCAAGTTTCTTCTTCTTGATAAACACCTTTTGACGACTCTTCTTTGAAACCATATCGCCACCAGTATCGTCATCCACTAGGGCGTTGTTGTTTTTGTTTCTTTTCTCCACAGGCATGATTTCATTCTTCCGTCTTTTGATCGCCTTCACTCTTTCCCACTTGCCTGTTCCAGTAAATGTTTGTCGATGCACACTCTTCAACTGCTTTTTAACATGACCGTTCGGTTTATCTAAAGATAGAGTATACGGAGGAACTTCAAATCCAGCCTGATGAATAACAGTAGCGATAGGTCGAATAAACTTCAAATCGGTTTCCGTGAAATAAGTGATGGCCTTCCCTATTTTTCCAGCTCTTCCTGTTCTTCCAACACGATGAATGTAGTTTACAATCGAAGACGGCAGATCAAAGTTAATGACCAAGTTGACTGTAGGCAAATCGATTCCTCTTCCAATGAGCTCTGTGCAAATCAAGATGAATACTTTCCTTGCTCTAACTTCATCCAGAACCTTGTCCTTTTGATTATTCGTGACTTCGCTTGTGATTAGAGCAATTGGGATATTAGGAAAACTGGAGCAAAGTGCAGTATAGAGTTGACCTGCTCTATCTTTGTTCTGAACAAAAATAAGGGCAGGAGGCTCGAATCCACCTTGGATGACATCTCTGATGGCAGATACCTTCCCGCCCTCAGAGCCAGCAAAAACAAGATGTTGGGCAACAAGGGAATTGGAGGCATTCTTCTCGCCAATACAAAGCATGGCTACATTCGTCAAATGTTGTTGACACCAAGATTCAACGTCGGCAGAGAACGTAGCTGAGAAGAATGCTCGTCTTGTATAATTACCATCGGCCCAGTTGAAGATTTTTCCTAGCTACAAAGTGACTGGTTATCATAAACCAAATGTAAAGGTTCAACTTACGCTCTTCTTGAAATCCGCAGATCCATCTTCATTGTTGAACAACCGATCACTTTCGTCAATAATGATCCAATGAAGTCTCGAAAGTCCCTTGGCAAGCTTCTCGTTCTTTTCAGCAGCAGCAATCAAGCGACTAGGAGTGGTAATAGCAATTTGCGTATCCAAAGGAAAGTCTCCATCTTCATAGAATGAATATCCAAGATTCAGATTCTGACAATATTTGACAAACTGAACGTAGACTTGCTTTGCCAAGACCCTAGTCGGTTCCAGAATCAAAGCAAATGGTTTCTTCGATAAAGGATTCGCCGTGAGCTCTTTCAATATCGGGAGAATGAAAGCGAGAGTTTTACCGGAACCTGTTGGAGCACTCGCAAGGATATCTCTTCTCTGTAGCATCAATGGAATCGCTTGCATCTGAATCGGAGTTGGCTCAACAATTCGAAACTCTGCTAAATTCCCCAACAATGCTTCTGGTAATTCAAGATCCGAAAAGTTGATGACAGGCCTTGGAATATCTTCTCCCCAGGTAAAAATTCGGTTCAGTTTCCGAACTTCAGCAAACTATAACGTTGTATTGTTATAAGACGATGAGTAAAAAAAGCTTACATATTTTTGCTGCTGAATCGATTTTTCATCCTTCGGTTTTAATTTCGGAACAGAAACTTTCTCGGAAGAGGAAAACAGTCTCACTGCAGATGATTTCTCAATATCCTCCACTTCTTCATTCGTCTTAGTCGCTGGTTCATTTTCACTATTACTTTCCGGTAGAGTACGTAGTCTCAGACCTTGTTTATCATTCTGTGTAACAAGATTAGAATCCTTTTTTCTCTTCACTCCTGTAAAGAGAATTCTAGAAAAATCGGGTTTTACAGAAGCCATCTGAAAACTTCATATATCAAAGTGCTTTAGTTTACAAAATCAATACCTTAACAACTAAAGCAACTACACTAAAAACTAGAGAATATAGAAAATTTAATAAAAAAACCAAGAAAGGACAAAATTGAGTGTGAAGGGAAAAAAGGGACGAGTTTTCTCTTCAGGACAAAGCAATCAACTCAGACAAGACATGGAATGAGAACATTAGCTTCGTTTTCACTTCTTTCACAAGAAGTTTATTGTGTTAAAACATTGTGCTACTACGAAAAGTAGAAATGTTTGCCACAAATATCCTTGCAGTGGCTAGAAAGTTCCCAGACAATTTTAAACGATTACTTTATTTGTCGATTACACGAATTAAAAATGTATAACTTTAAAGAAGCGGACATCCATCAGGAATGACTTTGTGGAGTCTCTTGGCGATAGAAATCGGGGCGATAGTGCCTCCAAAGTGGATTTCATGGAAACAACCGTCCAAAGTCTCCAGCTTCTGAGTGACAGCGAGATTAGCAGACAGTCCTCCGATGTAGACTGGGAGACTTCTGAAGACCTCCATCGTCGATTTCTTCAATTCGGAAATCGGGAATATGGCCCGGGTCTCGTCGAGGTTAATGATGACGTTGATTCTTGTCAAGGTAACGTGGAATCTGTGCCATTCAGAGGGACAAAGATCCGGGATCGGGACTTTATGCTTAATTTCGACAGAATTCAGCAGATGATTGGCCGTGAAGACCAAGTTGCCTTCGGACAATTGAACGATCAATCCAGTTTTGTACTCCTCTTCAGTACTGACACTGGAGAGTAGAGCGACCAAAACTCCGGTAGAGTTGGTCGATCTGAATCTGATGCTGATATCAATGTCCTGAGTGCTCGTGGCAGGATCACCCACATTCCGCAAAGCATCAAAGATCATGAATCCACCTTTGTGGATATAAGCAACATCCTTAGTGGTTTTGCAGAGGATGACATCTCTCGTGTGGGCATGAAGATCCTGGTTGATTCCATCCACCATGAAGTTCTTCATACATCCAATGAAGTTGCTATGGGCGAAATTGAAAATCTTCTTGTGTTTCGAGATAACTCCACCGACATACATCCTCTTTCTCATAACATTCGGATTAGGAGCATCTTCCATGGATGCCGGCGTGAGATTGTCGACTTGGAGAATCAGTTTTTTGTTCTCTTTGTTGAGATCGACGGCGTGCCATTCTCCATCATTCAATCTCTTCTCCTTGTATTGCAGTTGTTTCTTGCTGTGCTGGCCCTGGATATCCAAAGTCAAGAAGCCATCTTCCATGTAGAGGAAGAAGTATCGAGTATAGTTCTTGTAATTCGCCCAGACCCACAGAGTTCCGTCAGCCACATGTGTGCGGAAGATGAACGCCAGTTTAAAGCTGAAGTTTGTCAGTTACTTCATTAATTACCAGAGATAAAACTCACTTTCTGTAATTAGGACCAGGTTTGGCAAAATTAAGTCGACTGTGGGACGTTTCTGAAGCTCCGTACCTTGCGCCATTAAGAACTCTAGCATCTGATTCTTTCATCGAAGGAGCTGGGCAAGTATCTGACAGTGTATTCACTGAAATAATAGTGATCACATGTGTTAACAACAGGATACAAGTTAGTATTGCCACAGCAATGGTTAAATGTAAGTCTTCACTACCACCGCATTAAATTAACTATCGTATTAATCATTATGTATGTATCAAACCATTCTTGTTAGCAAATTAGCGCATGCATCACACTTATTACACGCATTAGATTCACTCTTGTCCGAAAATTCTAACCTAACAAATCATAGCCCGGCATGGGCAAGTATTCTGGTCCATCATAAGTTGGAGCCGCCAATTGTAAACTCAATTTTGATGCTTTTCGCTCAAAACCTTTTTGTTCACCGGAATCATCTAGATCAGGTAATTTTAAAATCAAACAAAAGTACAAATTTGAAAAAAGTCAACCAACCTGCGTCGTGAGCAACATCGTCGTCGAAAGCACAAGTGCCCAATTGAGCTTCGTGTTTCTCCGGAATAATGGACATTCTCTCAAAATTAAAGTAAAAGTCGCTAAGGCATCCAATGAGAGGCTCCGTTGTCCCCATATCATTGGTATCACTCTTGAGACGAAGGTTCTCTGGAAGTCCTCCAAAGTAGAGCTTGCTTGAAGAAGACCCGATGACAGTGTCATCTTGGAGTTGGCCTTTGACGACTTCTTTATCATCAATTCTAACTACAATGGAAGATCCTTGTCTGGCAAAGAAGACAGAGTGGAGTCTGCCATCATTGTATGATTGATTGGAACTGAGGGACGGTCTCTTCAGTCTATCAGTGTGATCCGTTCCTAGGTGAACGATGAGTCTTCCATTGTAAAGATAGAAGGCAAAAAAGGTCTTCTCTCCATCGTCCGTAGTCCGCTTTCTGCTCTGACTCAGTGTCTTCTGATACAGCAAGACGGCATTGCTATTCTTCGTTCTTAAATTGAAGGACAGACTAGAGTTAGTTCCAAGATTGATGCCTTCGGTAATAAGGTATCCGGCTTTGGGGAATCCAATAACTTTGTCAGCAGGAAGAAGCTTCTCTTCTTTGAATTCACAACCTGGTTCCTTCCTCTGAGATCTGACTGGATGATCCAAATCAAGTTCGCTGAGTTGATTCGGCCTGACCACTTGGATACATCCAACGAACCCGTTCCAGTTAATGTCTCTCTCCTCAAACGGAGACTTGTCAAAGTCTGAAGGCACTCCTGCAACAAAGTGAGGATCTTCATCATCCACATTGAGAACGTTGTTATCTCCAGGAATTGTGATAGATCCTTTGTCATCGTCGTTGTCAACCATGAGCTCCAATTCACTATTACTCCTTGTAATCTTCACTGTATGAACATTGCCGTCAGCGTAATTGTTGTTGGCAGAACGAATTTCGACATAAGATCCCTCTCCATAATTAGCCTTGACCCAGACTTCTCCTTCTCTCAGTTCTACGGCAACAAAGTCCTTGTTTTCTTTGTTTCCTCGGAAGTACAAGAGACCATCAGAGGAATAAGCGGCATAAATGATTCTGATGAGAGTGTTAGATCTTTCCGTCATTGGCATTCGAACTTGAGCGAATCCGTTTCTGAAGAAGTGGCCTCTCGCGGAAGTTGATGGGGCTCCGGAAGCTCCATCGCAGTTGCCGCTCTGTTTGGCAAAGACCCAAAGGGGAACTTGTTCTCCATCGATCTTGAGTTCTCCCATGACTCCTGTGAACTTATTTGTACTCAATCCAAGTTCGTCCGTGAGTTCTGGGTTCTCGTATCCAACGTAGATCTTCGTTTCCCCAGGAATAGTGTTCAGGATGACATCATTAGTAACATCAGGCTCTCCCAGAGTTTGTAATGTCGGCTCATCCACATTTTTAGACCCTTCCCCAGTGAGAGTTTGTTTCCGTCCAACATTAAACTTGACAGCATTCCCGATTCTCGTGACATCAATGTGGTACCAAGTGTATCTGTCAGAAGTGGCAATATAGACAATATTGTGGCTGTTAGTTGCCCTCCTCGAGCTACTGCCGATATTCCAATGGACAATAATTCTCTTGTCTTTCAACTCGATTGCTAGGAATTCCCTAGCTTGAGTTCTTCGAGATTTGGTCAGAGTCAAGAAGAGAAGAGAATCAGGTACATCTAGAGCTGGACGGAACTTGATGTTGATCTTAGTTGTCGGGGATGGATGAGCAGGAGAGAGGTATTCTCGAACACAGGAGTCTCTGGGTTCTGATCGGACAGCAATCTTGACTTTGCTCGCCTTTTCTTTTGCTTCATTCATTTTCTCTTTCAAAACTGCTAACTTCTGTCTCACCGCCTTTAGTTGGTCACTGTTCCTGTTGGTTCTTTCTCGGACGTCATCCAGTTTAGCAAGGGAATCTGTAATAGCAGCACTAGAAGCAGCTACGTTTTCGATGTCTTCTTTGATTGCTTGTTCATTAAAATTTGTTACATTATCAGCTCTCATTTTCAATTCATCTACATCTTTAGTAAGTCTATCAATTCCATTTGTAGCCTGGTCAACATTGTCTTTGGCCTGTTCTACAACAACATGAATGTTGTTAATCCTGTCTTCATGATCATCGAGAACATCTTGAGCATCCTTGACCTCTTGAACTTCCTTGAGAATCTGATCGGAAGTTTTTTTGACTTCCTCCAGTGTATTCTCAAGTTTCTTTGTTCCTTCTTCAATATCCATCCCATCAGTTTCGCTAATCGCATTTCTTAAGGAAACAGAGTCATTTAAACTCTTCATAGCATGGTTTACAAGAGATTCTGGAGTATCTCTATCCCCAATTTCATTATAGGCCTCCTCTGCAGCCTTTTTAGCAGTTGCTGCAGCTTCTGAAGCATTGATGAGAGCTCCAACAATATCTTTGTATGCATTTGTTGCTGCAAGAGCATCTGTTCCAAAAGCTTGAGAGGCTTCCAGCTGATTCTTGATTCTTCTCGCCTGGTGTTCCATGTCCTTTGCGTGTTGTTGAGCCTTATGAAGCTTGTGTTGATCTTTTCTGAGTTCTTCATTATTGTTCTCTGTGTCTTTCTTAACTTCTTCAATCTTGTCAGAAAGCTTTTCCAGAAGATTATCGTTGATATCTTGGTAGAAATCGTGAGAATCCAATAGCGCTTGCTTTATAGACTCGACTGCTTCACTCGTTTGAGCAAGGGTTTCCTGTTGAGAAGCTGCAGCTTTCTCGATTTGATCAACAGTATCTTTCAAGGTATCAAGTCTCTTATTGACAGTCTCGGTCAGCTTCCTAGCAGCTGTAGCATTGGGCTTTGCGTTGTCCCAAATGGAATCACGGAAACCTCTAATGAGCTTCCTTCTCTCATCGTGTTGCTCAGAAAGTAGCTCATAGCTTGTATCGTTCAGTTTCTTTGAAAGAACTTCTTTTAACAACTCCTCAGCTTCTTCTGAATTCTCTGTTGCGTAATTCAATTGTTTTTCCAATTGTTTATCCTTCTCATTCAACTCCTCAAGCAATCTCTCCGCTTCTTTAACCAAAGTATCAATGTTTCCAGAAGGCTGATGAACAAGCTGATCGGCAAATCTACTCAACTGAGTCAAAATCTCATAGATTCGTCCATTCTGCTCATGCTGGAGTTCTCTAATGGATTTCAGATCGTTCTGAAGCTTATTCAACTTTGTCATTGTCTCATTTGACTTTTCTTCCAATACTTTGGCTTCTTCGATGACAACGAGAGCTTCTTTGATGTGTCGGTTTTCTTCATTTGGATTTCCAAAGAGTTCAGCTGCAGACGCTTCATTTAATTTAATGGAGTTCAGTATATCGTTGAAGGAATTGACAGCCTCATCTATTTTTCTAATTCGTTTCCTTGGAATCGGCTTCGATTCGGACAGATTTTGAACAGTCAAGAGTTGATTCTCCATCTCATCTTCGAGTATCATCAGTTCTTTGTAGCAACCATGATCACACGATGTGCAAACTCTATCGATAAACGCATGTCTTGGACGGCATCTGGAGCAATCTCTTCCATCAACACCTTCTCTGCATTCACATTGACCGGTGACGTTGTGACAGTACGCACTCAGACTTCCATGAGGATGGCAATTACACAATTGACAGAATCCACCTTCTGTGTTCGGGTCTCCGTAATATCCAGCAACACATGTCTCACAATAAAGTCCAGCATAGCCGGGTTTACAAGCATCACAAGCGTATCCTCTTCCAGTATCTGCAGGAACACAGGTGTCACTAAAGCTGTTTGTAGCCAAGGGACAAGCACATTTGATACACGAGTCCGGGGAGCCTTCTTTGGCATCTCCATGATATCCGGGCTTGCAAGCTTCGCAAAAGTCGCCAATAGTGTTATGTTGGCAATCGGTGCATCGGCAAGTCTCTGGATCACACGTAGTTGAGTGGCCGTTGCAGGCACAAGGGGAAGCGTATCCGATCAAAGCGAGGTCATCAGGACTGTTAAGATATCCTGGAACTCGTTTCCTACAGTAACCTTCTGCAGGATTCTGACAAGAAGCGCCTGAATATCCTTCAGGACATTCTCCGCAGAGTTCAACTCCAATAGCAACAGAAGACTCGGAATCCGTAACATTCTCCACGGCAATATCAAGAGAGACGTCACGAAGACTGATAGCATCTCCACGGTACATATCGTTATAAGTTCCCCTGATGTAGATAGCCTGAAGGTTCTGCAAAGCAACCATCAGTTGTTGTCGAGTGACAGGTAGTTGAGGAGATAATCTATTCTTCCACTTGCTTTCGTGGAGCTTTACTTTATATTTGTTTTCCTCAGAAATCTCCTCTGCGGTATGTTCCAAAATAATTCTGTCATTTCCAATCATAACTACTTGAGGATGGAATCTGAATGTCGTTGGAAGCGGATGAATGCCGTGTTGCTTTCTATAGTTGTCTTCGTTCCAGATCTTGAATCTTAGATATCCGTTGTAAGAGTTTGTCCTGTCTCCGAGGAATGTTCGTGGCAGAGGCCAATAAAGAGGAGCATTGTTTGACAAGTAGCTGTTGTAATTGGGTGGATATTCCTTTAGAATTTGGAAGTTGTTCTTTCTTTCAAAGATCTCAAAAGGATCTTCAAAGTAGACTCGTCTATCTGGGGTGTAAATTTGCTGCCAAACAAGACTATTCTGGACACAAAAGTTGGTTCTGTTGAAACAGAAGCATTCTGTGCAACCCTTTGGATTGAACTTGTCGAGGGAGAAGGAGTTGGCGTCACATTGATCACATTTCAGTCCAGTTACATGAGCTTTGCATTTGCATTGACCCTCATTGGAGCAAAGACAGAGATCATCTCTGCATTCCATGGGATCTGTTCCGTTGATATTACAGTTACATGGTTCACAGTCGGGGAAATTAAAGTAACCTGCTTGGCAGTGATCGCACTTGTGACCAACGAATCCAGCCTTGCATTTACATTGACCAGTCAACGGATCGCATTCACTGGAATCAGCTCCAACTCCATCACAGTCGCAAAAGGTGCAACCACGATAGGCATCATAATTCCAGGAATTCTTCGCGCATTCTTCACACTTTTCTCCAATTGTGTTTGGGGGACAAACACATTCTCCAGTGATTGGGTCACATACTTGACCTGGAGCTGGGCAGACTTTACATTGTTTACAGCCATTCTCATCGAGTCCCCAGTGGTTTGGAGCACATTTGTCACATTTCAATCCAGTAACTCCTTCTTTACACACACATTTACCTGGAATTTGATTTCATACATGGATCAATATTGAATTACCCCGAACTTACCCGTGACAGCGTTGCATTCTCTTGAAATAGATCCGACTTCACTGCACCCACACTCCTGACAGCCTTCCAAAGACGTAATATTGAAGAACCCAGGTACACAATGATCGCAACGAGTTCCTTCTACATTTGGTCTACACACACACTCTCCAGTGATGTTGCTACACTTTTGATCAACAGACCCGTAATCGTCACAATGACAGAAAGTGCATCCTTGATCAGTAAAGTTGTAGTAACTGGGAATGCACATGTCACACCTCTTTCCATAAACTCCAGCCTTACAGTTACATTGACCGCTGATCGGGCTACAGTAATCTCCAGTAGATCCAACTTCGTCACAATCGCATTTAGGGCAACCTGCTTCAATATCCCCATGGCCAGGTTTGCAAGAATCACATCTGTCATTAATGTAGTTTTCATTGCACTCGCAGATTCCAGTTTGATTCGAACATTGGAGGGACACAGATCCAACCCGATGGCATCCACAGGGCTTGCAGGTTTTGTCAAAGGCAGACCCCCAGTGATTTTCTTCACATCTCTCACAAGAAGGTCCGGCAGTGTTTCCAATGCATCTGAGACATTCTCCAGTAACTCTGTTACAGTTTCCAATTGCTGCTGGATCTATGTTTCCATTGCATGAACAAGGTTCACAAGTTCCATTCGAGGTAGTCGGGTCTCCAAAGTAACCATCGGCACAAATTTCACACTTGTTTCCGTCGTAGCCGACTTCACAGGCAGTACAAACATATTCATCTTGATTGGCGGCCGCAACTCCTTCGAGGACAAGCTGAGAGAGAGCACATTGAGTAGAATGGTTGTTGTCAATGGAAGGACAAGCACAAGGTTTGCAGGCTCCAAGCTCCCCTCCAAGTAAAGGGTTTCCGTAATGACCTGGAAGACATTTCTCGCATCTAGGACCAGTAGTATTATGTTTGCAATCGAGGCAATGTCCAGTGAAGGGATCACAAGTATCTGAATGACCTTCACAATGGCATTTCTCGCAACGACCTCCATAGAGCTGATTATTGACTCTTCTGTATCCAGGTGCACAGCTCTGAAATTTCTTCTAAATAACTCTCATTTCATTTAAACTCACCTCGCAAGAATTTCCAACGAAATTTTCGGGGCATTCACAGATTTCGACACCATTCATCTTGATATCAACAAACTTGAGAATTTCCTTAGCACTTTCAGAAGAGGATTCCGATTCCTTTGACGGAACTGCAGTTTCGAGAGTGAGTCCATAGATGCTGAAATGGGAAAAATTATTTTACTTAAAATTTAAAATATGACGGCACTTTAATGATAGACGAAACCATGTTTATACGATGTCCATTCACAATTGAACAAAAACTTAAAAAAACCATTTTTCATGGTCTCGAATGAAAATTTCATGCATGCATTTATACAAAAATCAGTTAAAGGACGTTTTTTCCCAATTCATAATATTCAAAGTTTTTCTGAGGAAATCTCCTACATCAGCGTTATCAATATGGTGTGTCAGTATACGTGCTGTTCTTATAATTATTCTGTTATCCTCGTCACTTTCTGATAAGGAGTTACAATAAGGAATTATTTCTCAAATGGTACGAGACTACACTACCTATAAGTTATCATAATTTCAATCAGGATACTACGGTAGTCTTGTGATTGCTTTCGTCATAATCCGCTAAAGGGTGGAGATGAAAAATAATTTATCGAAAATGAATATTTGGCCAAGGTTGATCGGTCAGCAATTCTTTTATCAGGCACAAAGTGGAAATAGATACGGTACTTTGGAAAAGACCATTGACCAAGAAAGATAAAAAAACACTCAATAAGTTCTGTATGCAGAGTTACTTATGACCTATCTTTTTGAGGTATAAAAGACAAAAAATCATCTCAGTTTTTGAAGAAAATTCAAGGGAAATAACCATTGTATTAAAAGACAACCAGGGAGGAAACAGGAATAATCCTCTTCTATAACTCCAAAAAAACTAAACGTAAGGTCTCATACTTTAAAATCTGTATTTTGGAAAATTAAAAAAAAAAAGTTTCTTCCTCAAAAATGTCTGGTTACATTCCTGACTGTATAACTGATTATAAAATCATATCTTTGATATTTCAGCTTTTTATGTTTTGTTTACAAATTACAAGAATTCCGGAACTTATGCAAAAATGACGTTTTACTATGGTTTTTGATTTCTCCTTGTGTTCTTGCAAGAAATAACATGAATTCGATTCCTAATTAATACCCAGAAAGAGTGGTATTTCATTATCTAAACTCTGGTGAACCCCACTTTCTTCAATTCTTGAAACGTTGAGATTATCCGCCTTCATTTTCCTTCCTTTAACCTTTCCAATTTTAGAGGATTCTAAAAGACTTCTTTTCGCCTCTGAGGAGGTAAGATCGAGTTTCTATGCTTCCTTCCGGTGTCGACGCAATCTCCGTTGGATCTTCATTTACTTACGCTTTTTGGTCAAAAGCACCTAATTCCATTCTTTCTGACGTGATTAATATTTAATCCTAATAGAATTCCGAACATCTGAACAGTTTTTTTTCAAACTGTGAGATATTTGGGACGTTATCAATTGTTGATGATCGAGTTCAAATAAGTTCCGTCTGTTCTATTGGAGTCATTAGGTCCATTTGCGTCATAAGCTTTTTTCGATAATTCTAAGTTCTCTTGTAAAGACTTTTTTGCCCTAAGAAATATTTTGACTATTTCAGACCATAAATCAGTATCCCAAGTTTATCTAATTAAGAAATGATCAAAGATGCTATTGGAAACGTGAGAACAGGATTTATATCGATAATTTTCCTTCTTGCATTTGGTTCTAAATTATGTAATGGAAGGCCGTTAGAGCCAGAATACGATAATGTGGCGAATGTCTTGATTACCCCAGCTATGGCAATAACAGATACCGATTCGGAACCTGCATTAATCATGCTTAAACATATTTGGCAAAGCGTACAGGTTGGTTATTTCACATCGTGTGATCAAAGTATAGTACTTTAATGATTATCCCTATGTAATTCGGAAGAAACTGATGGATATTCGCTTCAGGAACTTAAAAGAAAACAAACAGAAGATGAGATGCCTACTTTCGGTCAAGGCATCGCCCAACAGCTTGACGTTCTACGGAAACTAAACCGGAGACAAACTCAGAGAAGGCGAATAGCGGATCTCGCTCAAGATTCAAAAACACTATCGGAAGCTTTAGAAAAGGTATCTGAAGAAACAGAAGAACTCCGCAAACCCGTAGATCCTCATTTTCCTCCGGTAAAGGAGGAACAAGAAGAAGAAGAGAAAGTCGAAAGCGACACTATATGAGGGTATCTTACACAATCCCCAGAAACCGTATCCGATCTCATCTTGCTCAATTTGCGGCCATTATTTCATGTGAAAGCAAAAGTAGTAAAGAATATTTCTTTGCTTTTTGATTGGGTGATTGATAAAGGTATCTCAAAGTGATTTTTGATGTTAATTAAAGAAACACTGACCTTGATTGAAGTTGTTCCTGTGTGTAACGAGCCCGAACCAGGAAATGTTTGACGTCAGCAAGAACTCTCATCAAATCTGATTTATCCACGGGTTGCCGGGTCTGAGAATTATACCATCCGTTGATCTCAAGAAGAGGGATGGTGACGGAGATGTTTTCTCGCGGGAAGAAATTAATTCGAGAATAATGCTCGATTCTAACTCCGTTACCTTCAATGATGACATCAGCTACAGGAGTTGGATAAGCTCCTTCTCTTTGAGGAACAAAGTAGGCATAATATCTCAAGTCCCCTCCGTAGCTATTTAGCAAATCTCCGGTAAAAGCTTTTGGAGCTCTCCAATAGAAGAGTTGATTCTCTCTCGGATAGTCATTAGAGTTAAAGATCAGCAATTCGGAACTGTTGGACTTTGGAGTCACGACGATGTTGAAATTGTGAAGCTCCGTTAGCGTCCAGTTACTTGAGCTTGAAATATGTCCCACAGCCCAATTTCCCTCTTTGCAACTGGTTCCTTTCCCGAAGCAAAAACAAGGTTGACAGCCTTGTGGGTTATTCGGATTCAAGAAGATTGTTCCAGCTTTGCACTTATCACAGAACTTTCCTTCCACATTCTGCTTGCAAATACAGTTTTCCTCTTCACAGGTATCGAAATTGAGACTTCCGGCTTGGTTACAAGGGCATCTCTCACATTTTGGGTAGTTTCTGAATCCCGGAGCACATTTCTCACATCGCCGACCTCCAAACCCTGGTTTACAGATACAATCCCCAGGTTTATGTCCGTTGAAGGCAGCAGTATCATCCTTGATGCATTCATTATGTTCAGATCCGAGAGAATCACAGTCGCAAGGGACACAAGCGTCATGTTGGTAGTGGGAGACATTAGAAGGACGGTAGTAGTTGGTTTTACACTTCTCACAATTAATGCCTTCCGTGTTATGTTGGCAGTCAATACAACGACCTCCTCCTTCGTAGACTCCATCTGGAGTTAAAGAGAGAGATTGAGTAGCAATGGATTCATCGTATTCACAACGATCAGCATGGTTGAAGCATTGACAAGCTAAACAAATGATTTTTTATTTAGGATTAGGAAAATAAAGAGCAACTTACGTTGACAGACGTTGGGATGAGCGTGAGTTCCGGGTTGCCAAGGGAGTTGATTATAAAGTGGACAGCACCTCTCGCAACTCTCTCCACAAGTGTTGTGGCGACACTCACATCTGAATTGACCATGAACCTCCTCTGGAGGACAGGATTCAGCGTGACCATAACAGATACACTGACCTCCGATGGAAATATCCTTGATCGAATAAAAGTACCTTCTAGTGACGGACTGATCTAACTTCCCATCCCTTCTGTTGATGACCATTAAATCTGCATTTAGAGTCCTCAAAGAGAGCAATCGGAGTCTAACGTAGCGAGCTCGAGTGAAATTCTGAAGGAGTTCAGTTGGATGTTCTGCACTTGGTCTTTGGTTTACGAGCGAAGTGTGGATTTCTCCATGTTCGAGAGGTTCCAGTTTGGAATAGAATGAAGTGCAAATGACTTCATCGTCGGTCTTGAAGACAGGAACTCCAACCGTTGCAGGAACTCCAAAAATCCTCATGCATTCTGCATCATTGATAGCATAGTATTGCCAAGGAGTGAAGTTGACTCCATCGAGCGACTTTTCAAGAACCCACGTTCCTGGTCTCGGGGCATTTCCTGCTTTCACAATAACATAAGCTACTTGATATTCTTGTCTTAGATCCAAAGTAATGTTAACCTTCTCGTAAGATAATCCATTCGCCAGGGAAGGACTTTGCCAGTGCTTCATTGTCCCGTCAATAGCGTAATCGATTGGATGGTTCTTATTGTGGTTGTTGGCATCACAAACATCACACTGAGGAGCTCTAGCAAAGACATGTTCCACAAGTTTGCAGTAGTATTCTGGTCCGTATTGTCCGCAGGTAGCTGTCGCTCGAATGTCGGCGTGGGTGGCGAGATTGAAAATATTCGGAAATAATCCCCTTTCTGAAAAACAATATCTGACTTTCCGCAAGTACTTTGGTAATTTCAGAAGCCGCAATTACAAGACAGTCAATTTCCCTTTTTAATTATTCTTTCTTTTCCAGAAACAACTATCAGGGTCTGAAGGGATCTCTTAGATAAAAACTTATTCAGCCTGAATATTGGATTAGAGAAAAAGATTTGAAATCCTTCACATAGAGTTGGATAAGTTTTTAAAATTTATTTCATAGAAAAATTTCTCATACATTTGGATAAGAAATATTGATTTTGTTGACAAAATTCCAATCTATTATTGATAATGTAGTCATTGTAAAATTAAGTAAGCCCTGTGATATCATATCAGTGGTGGATTCCCTGAATGCTCTTTAGGGCAAGTTACAAAAGGTGGTTTAAAAGTTTTTTGGTCTGAACTATCAAATTCAGTCGCTTTTAATCTACTGTCTGATTCTTATGCTTTGCCCAACCTATCACATGAAAGAACTTTAAGCAATAGGACATTTTCCAAAAAAGGTGTAATCCAACGAAAATGAGCAGTTTATCATCCTTTGAAAAAATCAATATAAGCCTCGTTATCAAATGAAAATCTAATGGCAGAATATCAAAAGATGCTTAATATGGGCTTTTCACATACTCTCTAGGAATAAAGATATCAAGTTGTTAAAACAATTAAAGAATCTTCGGAAAAAGCATTCCAGTTATTACTTGCCAACCTGATACATTATTAAGAAATTCCTCACCTCCTTTGCCAGCAGAAAATTCAGCAAATCTGTCATCAAGGATGTAATCATCTCCATTGTCTTCAAAGTCTTCTTGTACTGTACTCGGTATCAGCAGCAAGAAGAGGACTATCGCCGTCCAAAGCCCCTTTAGGGACCTCATCTGGCAATAACGGGTCCTTTAAATCAAAAGTTAAAACAAGAAAATCTTCGAAAGCGGTTCAAAAACTCTGGGCAAACAATTACTGGGAAGGGGAGACAAGCGAGCACGAATTGCGCAATGATGGAGACTCCCGGAATAACAAGACTCAAAAGTTTGCAGGTGGTTTCGGCGGTTATCGATTGCTCTTCAAAAGGAGTGGCCAAATAACTCGGCAAATAAGACTGACCTTTGATTATCTTTTCCTTGGCTTGCGCAGGAGAGTCCAAAGTCAACAACCAAATTGCTTTTGGAACAACTTAGCATTTTCTCGAAATTCACGGGTCGCGGCTTTTATATTGATCATGATCGCGAAAATGGTCAAGACGAAAGTTGCAGAACAGCCATCGTAAAGTTAAAACCGACTTGGCAGGAAGAAAAATGATGCATTCGACGGATGAGACACCCTTTCGTGTACAGTCATTCCGAAACGGAATGATACGGCGCCGCCGCTGGCCATCAACCCCAAGAAAGATTATTTTCCAGAACTAGTGAAAACAAGGGCGAAAGAGTTTTTAATACAATTAAAAGAGTTGTAGTAATCTGGAATTATTAGCAATGCAAGAAATATCGATCAGTCAATCAGAACATTTTCCTCGACCATTGCCATTATCTTTTTTCCCATCAGAAAGATGGTCAGCGCTGATCGAGATATTTGTGCCCCAGTAACCACAAATCTAATTCTTTCTAGAACCGTTGATTTCTAGATCTTCTAAAGGTTAGCCAGAAAGGAAATACCAATGTATGTTAATTCTCCAGAATTCTGCTTAAAACCATAATTTTGTTTTAGTACTAATTCTGGAGATCTTTCACAAAGGCTTTAAAATAGTTTCTCAATCAAAACGTATATGAGAAAATGGTGGCAATTGATTTACTTTGAGATTGAATTAGCATAAAGAACTCTTAAAAGGGAACTTTCGTCTTATTTTCAGACAAATGCCAAAGCATTCCTTAAAAAGTCAAGAGGGATCAGTTTTAGGGAACAACTGAACCAGAGGAACGTTCTTACCAAAATGGGCAAACCAAGTTGGCCTTGGCTTTGTCTTTCAATGAAAGAGACGGTCTTTATTGATCATTATTTCCGACACTTTTTTATCAACGGTTTTCTCTCGTCTAGAAAGATGCAAGTAACAATTGGACAAACAAGGCCTTAATGAAAAGGAATAGTTTAGTACCCATATTTATTTGCTTGCCATAAAGACAACGACTATATCTGTCAGTTCGGAATCTTTAGTCAATCGATAATTAGTGCTCGGGAGAACTTCTATTCCCTTGTTCCTTTTCCGTCAAGTTTTCTTCTTGATTTTTCTTCCTTAGCTCTCGGACTCGTAAGGCCATTAGTGTGCTCAAGAGGTCGTTGGCAAGCTTCTTTTTCATTTCATGAGACATTTTACCGGGTTCATCATATCCCCCGCTCTGAACGTTACAATGGTGTTTTTGAGAAGTTGAGGAATTTCTTTGGAGGAGTCTAAATCTATGATGTTCGGATCTGGATGAACGCTCTAGATGAACTTCATCATCTGGCTGGATGGGAGCTGGAATTTGATAGTCGATAAATGTGTGCCTTCGTTGGATCTTGGGATCGGAATGGATATGCTCATAGCAAGTGGAGTCGTAGATTTGATTGTTTATCATGTAGTAATGATTTCCTAAAAGTTGTCATCAAAGGAATAGAACAAATTACTGGATTTGGCAGTACATTAGGGGAAATGAGTTTAACATAACAACTTAGTTCAGAATTATTGTTTTTAACATTTTTTCAAAATAAAGTCTGAATCTGTCTCTATCTACTATATGGAAAAAATTGAGAAAACATCTAAAGTCCATTGAGAATGATAATAGAAGCAACGAGACTATGTTATGTATCAGGATCTGGGTTGAACAACCCAGTCTCTTTATTTAATAATCAAAAATATTCCTAGAATTTAAATTTAGTCCATTCTCTCCAATTCACTATGATCACCAGGTGACCATTAAATATGGAAATTGGTCAGCAAAAGAAGTGATGACCTTATTTGTTCATTTCGAACACTTCAAAAACTCATAGTTAATCGGAAAGGAAAAATGAAATCTACTTTGTTTGAGAAACTTTCCCAGACGCAGGAGAACAAAATAGGCTTAGTTCTCTCAATAAATGATTATCGCACTTTAATGATCAGCTATAACACAAGTTTATTGGCGATTGACTCATTAAATTTTTGATTTTATTTAATGGGATCAAAACATACCACTCATTTGCTTGTTACATAAAGCACATTTGAGGCATTTTTGATGCCATGGTCGGTCCAGGACGATGATGGAAGTTGAGTCCAGACTCTTTTTACAACCTGGAAAGAAATTAATTTTCATCATTTAAAAAACAAATTCAAGTGTTCATCTTTGATCCTAATGTTATCTCTGATAGTTTCTAGATTTTTTGATTGTTTTTATATCTGATAGATAACGCAAAATATGAAATCTAGCAAATGTACAAACAATTAAGGAACATTTAGAAACTCTCAAAAGCAACGTTATTAATAACGAGACTATAATTCATGTCGGATCAGAGTTGAACAACTTGATCTACTCTCTTAATTATTAACACAGTTACTTACCAAAGCATTTACGTTTTTTTTCCTTCGCCGTCCATCCCCCTGGAACTACGTCCCAAGCAATACTGAAACGTCTGGTTTCTCGTTCTCCTCTAGAATCAGTAGAATGAACAGAAATATTGGAGATTATAGAATCTCTTCTTTTGCAATTTATAGAATCCTTTCGTTTCTTATTAGGATCACAATAAGAGTTGAATAACGCGGACAGCATGATTTTGAAAGCTCAAGTGACAAGCCTCGATTGTTGCTATTTTTCTTGCAAGACTGCAAGTTGATCTAATCTCTGGACAAATTTTCACGTTTAGAAATTCGGAAAAGACAGTTGTTCCCCGAGATAAGCTTAAGAACCAAAGTAAAAAGAAAGTAAAAATCCATTTGATTGCCAAATTCCAATTATTTGGGAAAAAGATAAATGACAGTTGTCATTTAGGAAATTACATAAGATGAATATTTAGAAATAGGTTTTTGAAATAAAGCAGGAAGATATTTACGGATAATTAATGGGCTTGCGAATAAAGAAACGGGGATGCTTTCTGTTATAAATCATGTATCTCAAGGCAAATTTATCTTCAACCTTTGATTTAACGACCAAAGTACAAGGCATTTCTTTCTCAAGAAAATCAATTATTCCAAGTAATCCAAACCAACCTCCAGTTTCCATCCATCCTGACGGGAGCCGCACAAGTCTTACAGATCCGAGCATCTCCTCGATATATTCGGAAAAGTTCGTTGCCGGCAGCGAAGGATATCCCGAAGACGACTCCATTCACTAGCCAAATAAAAGTCCTTTGAAACATTTCAATGGCAATTTCGGAATCAGTTCAAGAAACTCACAAGGTCTAGTTCTTTGCAAATCAATAGTCAGGCGATTCAGCAGAGCATTGCGCTGTTGGAAACAAACCCATAATTGAACGATTTGTGCCAAATCGCACGTAATCCGAGAAATCGGACAAGCAATGATCATTGATCGATTTTTGTAGTTGCAGTGCAAATTTTTCACTTAGAAAATAATTTCAACTATGTACTCATCCAAACTCATATTGCAACTAGTTCTCTCGGATATTCTGACAAATAATAACTTTATTTATCAATTTCGATTATAAAAAATAAAAGAAGACTACAAAGAGAGGCAATAATATAGCGGTAAGCAAACCGTAGTTAAATTTAAAAGTTAGAAAATAGCGCCACAAGCAAAAACAATCAGAAGTCGGCAATCGGGTCGATGACGAACAGAATTGGAACTGAATTGGCTTCTTTTCAATCGGATCAGGAAAGATGTAAATGGCTGAGAGTCCTTTTGGATTGAATGTTGGCAGACTAAGTCTGGAAGCCAGAAATTCGAGAACTCAAGACTGCTTCATCGAGAGCCGAGTTGCGTCATTCCGGTACTCGTATCAATTTCGAAAGGCGCTTATTTCTAGTCGTTCTAATCGGGGAGCTAGTCTAAAAGAAACAATCATCGGTGTCGCGGATAACCGAGAACTTGGCACAATTAGAGACAGTACAAACTAAAGAAAGTGGAATAGAAAGGAGATCTAGGGATTAGAATGGAGGGGGTCCATTGGGGAAATCGAGGGCAGGTTCGAAACTGCGGATAAAATTGTTCAGCATCTGACAGCAGTAGGCATCATCACATTGAGGCACAAGACAAGCTGCACCAAGGAGCAGAACCAGCATTGCCTGAAATAAACGAAAATTAATTAATCAGCCACTATCCACAATAAAATGTACCTGAAGAGGCAATGCTGTTCGCAGGATTCTTCTCCAACGAGATCGTTGTCGTAAGTAATGAGCTCTTGTTTGCGGGTTCTCAAGAGACGGATCTTCTGGGATTGCAGAGACCAAGTAATCTTCGTCCGTGACACGTGATGAAGAGGGCTGAGACTCTGCATCAGTGTTGAATCCACTTCTGCTACTGCTCATATCGCTCTGATAGTCTTCGGGAATTAGGTCTTCGTAACCATGTTCTCGAAGCACATCTCTGGGGTTTCTGTTTGGATATGCCTTGGCAATGATATCGGCCAGAGCATCATAGTCCGGATGCAGAGGTTCGTCATCAGGAGAAGGAAGTTCCAACTCCGGCACCTGCAGCATTTGAAGAGCATTCGCAATCTTTGTCTCCATTTCAGACAGCGGTCCGTCCAAATTATCAATGATGGGGTATTCACCAACTTTCACGTATTTCCGGGATTTGGTCATTGATTCAATGTTGTTCCGCAAGTCACTTACACTAGCTTTCAAGCTATCGAGATCTTGAGCAAGTGGCTGAAATGCAAAACTTATATTATATAATATACCACAAAACATACAGAAAGATCCTCTAATCGTCGATTCTCAATCGCGTTCGTGACGGTATTCAGCATTGATCGGAGAGTTCCGTCAATATGTTGAGCAGCTGTTTCCAGTCCTTTTTCCTCACTGATTTCAGTCGACAATTTATTCAAAACAGTTTCATAGTCCGCTTCCGCTTCTTCCTTATCGACTTGCATAAATCGGACTTCACCATCAACAGATTGCAATGGATGAAGCGCTTCACATAATTGAAGAGCATTATCAACAGCAGTTGAAGCTTGGAAATTCTCGAAAATCACCTAAAATAATAAATTATAATAATAAAAAAAAATATTAAAAAAAAAATATACCTTAAGGTCATCAAGTTGTTTT
>SWDT01000289.1:0-10844 GCA_009193035.1 Halicephalobus mephisto | reverse complement strand
AATTAAAGTATACTCTGTAAATGACAAAGTTCAGATATCAGTGGAAAAATACACTTTTTATCAACTTGTAAAAAGAAATGAAACGTTTGTACAAATTCTAAGCAGATAAAATATAAAAGATTTCCTTGGATTTATTTATGACTTTTATGTAGATGAACTAAAAGTTCTGGTAGAGTTGTGAAAGTATTGGGGAGATTTATTGTTAATTAAATTTGGATATTTCATCTCGTTTTGTTTGAAGGAAAAGGTTTAAAAAAAGAAATGGGTATTTTCCTACTTTCTCTCAGAGGTAATTATCATCCCTTTCTGATCAGTTTTCTAGTAATTTCAAATTTACTGAATTTGTTCAAAAAAGAAGCTAGGAGCACTGGAGATTCCCAGGACGTCTCCGATCCAAGTACTAATCGAGCCCTAGGGCGTTTCACTGGCCAGATCGGACGGGATGGCGTTCTTTCACCCTGGTTTGACCCCTAGCGATAAAGAATTTTTCTGACTGCATTGGTTCTCTTACTTTGATAGGAGAATAAAACATACTTTATTGTTCGCTGTAGATATTATAGAAACGCTAGGCATTAAGATTATTTATTTTTTCTGTATGACACAAAAGCATTCCATTTAAATATACATAGTAACAATGATATTTTTGAAAACAACATGATATAGAGACAAAAATCAAACTTCAATTTTTGGATTGTCGTCCGTCTCTGAGGGGTCAAAAAGGGACATTCATGATGAACAGAATTAGTTAGAAGTTTTTCTTAATGTAATTTCTACTATGGAGAACATTTTTCTGAGTATATTTTTGAAAACCATGTATACAGCATTTTATTGTAAAATCTATAATAATTCAGGAATAAAACTACTTCAATAAATTAATCTAAAAAAGCATTTTATTGATGAATAATGACTTCTGAATTGTCAATTATAGATTTAGCGCAAGAAATGCATCTGATGGAAATTCATTCCGTTGTTCGTCGGTGAGAATGAAGAATAGTTTGATTATTGCTCATTTCTGTTTCTGTATGAAAGTTCGTTCCTGAAAGTTGATCCAATAATGATATTCCATTACTGAGAATTAATTTACTTCTTCATCGACATTTTTTCATGTTATTGAGGGATATTTCATCTTGTTCCAGCAATGGATTTCAGTTATGATAATGTTCAGTAGTCTCTTCTAAATTACAATCGGGAGAAAACATTGATTTATCATGATGAGGAGACGGATATCATTTTTTTCATTCTTGAGCTCATCTGTTGTGATGGAAGAAACATTCATAGTGTATTCCATGAGTTCAGTTCTGGATCTGTATTCGATGCATTGGAGAAGTACAAAAGTACGACTCTTGATATCATCTGGATATTCATTCTGATTTGATACCTGATCCGAGTTTGAATCAAAAACATTATTTCTTATCTCGGATTGAAAAAGATCTGTAATTCGAAATTTGAACGATGTTGAGGAACTAGGTATAGTTAAAGTGTTCTTTAGGAATTAAAAGAGTTATTCATGTTATCTATGGATTCTGAAAGAAACGTTAAAAAGCCAAAATATCGTTAGAACCAGTCGGAATTGATATGATATAGTGTTTCGTATTATCAAAATCGACGGTCGGAGTTGGAAGTTAAAATCAGAATTTTCCATGTTAAGACACAACTTATGAGTCATGTTGGAATTGAAAAATTTGATTAAGTTTCGATTATCAATTTAGATGAAATAGATTTTTCAAATAGAAAAATTCATAGATGCACTTTAATACTAAAAGTCCAGATTTCGATTTCGAACCCTGACCTCCGACTTTGATAATACACAGCACAGATTCCTGGTCGAAATTATTTTATAAAACGGAAACTAAAAATCAAAAATTAAGTAATACATCGGTTCTGCAGATTTGACCTATATAGTCGTTATTTCAATTACCAATTGATAGCTACTAATTATTAGTGAAGAAAGTTCTCTTCATTAATAAAAAAAGGACAGGATGTTTCACTGTTGTGTTCGATGGTAATACGAAACATGGATCCTTTATTCGTCGAATCTATGAAACTTTGTCCATAGTAATCGTCAATTTCCTAGAGAGTATTGTTTATTTAAAAAACTGATCGACTGTGGTTCGACTTAAAAGTAGTGAATTCGTTGCATAATAAGGATATTATTTATTGGTTGCAGGATTAGGATTTGAAATAAAACATCGACTTATTGTTCTCACTCTTGGATAATTAAACCGAAGAACTCATTCTAATTTCAGACTTTACTTTATGAATAGATTGTCAGACAAGTATTGAAGGCTTTGAAATGCAAGATAACGGTATATAGAGAATAGGAAGATAGACACAATAACCGATCGGAAGAGGAAGTGATGAGTGTTCTCTCAAGAAATAAACTAGTCAGTTATTGTCACCTCTTCTATTCCCAGTTCTTTCGCTCTCTACCATCATCGTTATTTCGCACTCTGCTTCCAAAAATATCAGCATTCACCTAACAAGAGATCTAGTTATTGAATACAGTTCTCGATTAGAATGTTCTTCGGTTTTATACCGAATTGAAGGTAAAACTTGATTCCGCTCTTGAGTAATCTTGTGGTGGTGAGTTTAAATTTTGGACTGCTCTTCTGATCAGGAGCCTTTAATTGGGAATTGAGTTCTTTTGTGATTCCCATTTCATCGAAAGGTTTATCAATATTAATTGATAAATAACTCTTGAAATTAATAGCTTCATCATATTACTTGCAACACCGGTGGTTTCTGAGAAATTAATTCATTTATTATGTCTTTAATAAATAAATGACAGAGAAAGCAACTATTTCATCATGATGAGAAAATAAGAGTTTGTTCTTCAGTGGACCTGGCTTCCACTGATTGATTTTAATCATTTAAACCAAGTAATCAGTTGATCAATCAAAGAGAATATATCACAATCATCTGAAAATCAAGAAGTATCTGGAATTCGAAGTAGTTATTTATTTCAATCAGAACAGACATTTTTAGTTGAGAACTATTATCCTCAAAGAGAATGTCACAAATCTCACTGAAATGCTTGGGTGGATCGGACAATGAATAAAAATTCTAATGGAAATTGATAAAACCGATGATCCATAGATGAACTGTTTTTAAGCACAGTGAATTTGATATCAGATTTCAAATCTTCAATCAGAATAAGTATCTAAGGACTAAATCAAAGTCTTTTTCAGAATTCCCATTCTCATATTAATTTATATAACTAAATTCCTCTACACCCATAAAATATATTGTAGAGAGACTGTACAAGATCCTATGGAAGTTATAATTGAAATAGCTATGAAAAGTTCACTCCATTCTACTTTTGATGATTCGGATAATCCCTTCAGTAATTTAAAAAGCTGAACAACAATCGTTGAATGATAAGAATTGAAACAATCTCTGTTCTGAAAAAATGTAAATTAGCTAATACACGCTGTTTACCCTGCCTAAATGCTGCGCACAGGTTGCAATTTTAATTTTAATTTTGATTTTGACGTCAACATCAATTCTTTATAGACCTCGGCACAGATTTATTTTCGGGATCTCGAAATTCAGAGATTGTAGTTCGCAGTCATCAGATAAAAACTAACTGGCTTTTTCTGATGGTTCTCTTTTTCAAAGTCTTCAGCTTCTGGGATCAGTACTCTAATTGTTCAGAGAGTACTTATCGATAAAAAAGATCTATAGTACAAAATTCTTTCTTCAGATGCCTTCCAGTCTATTGTCAAACATAAATTCAGTAATGAAATACAGATGTCACCGAGGAAGTGAAGTAGATTTAATTAAATTTGGAGTGATGAAATTTCAAATTTAGAAATGCTTGAAGTGTTAAATAAGAACTGTACATTCTTGTTTTCGAAATTGAGAAAAATGAAGTTTCGATGTAATTGAATAATTTCTATTAGAAGTAATTGATTCTGTGTTACTCTAATTCTTCTGGATTCAAGAATCAAAGAAATCTCTCTTTCGTGATCTCGAGAATTTACAAAATATTCTGAAGATGGAATTATTTTAATTGTTTCCTTTCTTTAAACATGTGATAGATTTTATTTTCTAGGAGGAAATCACTGATAAAAGCTTGCATTTCATCCTTTATCAGTATCGATTCAGAGGAAACTGGAGAACTCACTTTCAGACAATGTTTAAAAAAAAGTTGAAAAGTGAAGAAGTTTAAAGACATGAAATTAAAAAAAAAGATCTTTATTCAATTTAGAAAATTACAGAAGGTTTACAGATTCCTACGTGTTATTTCAATAAACAGACAGATGAAATTGGTTTAACAGATTTCTATGAACAAAACATATTTGAATTGGCGCCAAATCTCATTTGATATTGCTTGTGAGTTGTCAATGTCAAACAAATTGTCGCTTGTTGGTTAGTTCCTTCTTCAAGATAATTTTAAATAACTACATAAAATAGAATATATAAAGCAGTAGATTAGATCCATAATATGGAAATCTAAATTTGTCATTCTCTTGTGATTCCTTCTGTTTCTACTGTTCTTATTCTCATCTTTGTTAATGATTAAGATTCTTATTAAGATTATCTTTTGACTTTCGTCCGCTACTACAAAACGGGAAAATGAGTTTTAAGTTAGTTTATTTTTTTCTGTATTGGTTGAAAATTGACCTTTGGAGAGTTTTTTTTGTCATGGAAGGGAGTGTCTTAAATCATAATCATTGAATGATAACTAGAGTTCATTTTAAGTTGTTTTTCTGTGATAAGGCACTGGTTAGACCTGTAAAGTTAGGTGAATTCAATTTTTTTAATGATTGATTATTCTGTAATTATAAAGTAGCGAGTTATTATTGGTGTTAAAATGGATTGCTCTTTGTGTCTTGGCCGTGAATGTAGATTAGGATGGGGATGGAATGCTTCTTTGAATCAATTGATACCTGTTGAAGGAGAACCTCCTAATGTTACATCGGAAGTCAGGAATATATGGGTATACTGGACTTGTAATTTGTCATCGACTGATATTCGATGTTGGGCAAGTTTCTTGTTCGTTGAGTAAATTCATTGTGGATATTTTAGACGAAGATAAGTCTTTTTCTGGAACCGAGCTGCAGAAAATTCCTCGATTTCCAGATTAATTTTGACAATAAATATTGGGAAGTTAATTGTTATTTTACAAGACAAGTAAAAATCTCTAAGAAGCTTCCAAAGTATCCACCCAATTGCAGTCATTTTGTCAGTTTGATTGATTATGGCGTGGATTTGCGGGTGCAGTTTCCAAAAATAGGATTTCCAAAACTAGATAATGAGGTAAGATTTACCAACATAGATCTCATACATTAACAAAGAATTTATTCTGATTTGATTACATTTTCGACAGATCTTCAAAAGATAAAATGAATAGTTCTGAGAATAAGTTCTTGATAGTAAATTATGCAATTATTTGAATTACTTTTGTCTAATTATTTAAACAGAAAGTTCTTTTAGGTAAAAAACTTATTTGAAAAAAGAAGTTTCAATGAGGTCCAAAAGAAGACCAAATGCAGAGTTCTGGTCAACTATAATGAAATTAAAGAAATGACTCTGGGAGAACTTATGAATTTCATGGATGAAATAGAGAAAGGCGAACATTCTCAAAATGATATTCCTGTCTGGTTTGAATATAAAGAGTTGAGTCAGGAAATTCGAGGAACTGTCGTCAATAATGAATCGAATTTTAAATGGTTCCTCATATATCTTTATTGTGTTTACCGAAAAATTGAAATGAAGATGGAAAAGACTGGGTATCCGGATATTCTCCAAGATACGGAATCAGAAGAGAAGTCATTTGTGAAAATTTGTAGTAATCTAGATAAAATGAAGAGTGACTACAAGTCAATGGAGAAGAATAATTTCTTAGAAATGTATCCGGTGTTGAAGAGACTCTTCTTCTGTTACACTGATTACATCAAATTCTCAATCGAATTTGTGAGCAAAATTGATGAAGGAAACCATCTTCCGGGAACAAAAGAGGAAATAATACCTTGGCTCCACAAATTGAACAAATGGTTCCCGTTGAAAGTGAATGCAGAATGGATCAACTGTACAGGACTCTTCATTGCAATTCCTCCTGGTTATGAGCAAGTTGTGAGAACATTACATAACACAACCAAATTCAGGAATTGTCAAGTGATCAATCTGAATGGAACTGTTGAACCATATGTCGGGGATGAAGAGAACAAGAGTATTATCTTTGGGTTTGTCGACATGAGTGAAGCTAAGGCAGATCAGATCTCTGACATTTCGACTATATTAGAGTTAGAATGTCCAGAAGAATGCACTCCAGATAAGAGGAAATGGATCTGTATTAGATGTGGTGAATTTGTCAGTATTAAACTCAATCTCGTTGGATGGCAGTTTCTGTTTTGTTCCTGTGGATCAAAGAGATATAAAGATAATCTCCTTTCTTGTCACCATCCAAATCACCGAACCCGAAGATCAAATAAACACCTAAATGAGGACGAATTATTGCCTCCTCCAGAACCAGAAGGCAACTCAAATGAAACCTTTCATTATGAGAATCTCCTTTCCACAATCTATGAACGACTCTTGAGCATTCGAGAGCGGAGAGACGGATTTACTGACAAGAGAATCCACTATGCTATCCACATTATTTCGTTGAAGAAACCTGAAGACCAAATCAAGAAAGTTCTGAGAGATGTTCTAGATGTTCGGGATTCAAGCATTGATCACCATACTGAACATGTTATTGAGCTATACTTAGAAAACAGTAATTAAAGCAACCTACTGTAAATTCGATAAAAATTAATAAAAGTAGAAAGCCAATCATTTTAGTTTCTATAATTGGAAAGTACATAAACGATTAAGACCAGTTTAATAACTCTTCAATTATGTTGGAATGATTGTATGGAAGTGAAAATGTTGGTCAAGTTAATGAGTAGAATGATCTTTATGGAATAGTCACCCTAGAACTTCCCCGGTCAAGGAAATGAAGTGAGCGTTCTCTTTGATTCTTGTTAAAAAGGAACCTAACTACTAGAGAATTAGAGAATGTCATCATAACGAAAACCTCTAGAACTAGCATTCTATAGTTTAGATAATCTCTGTGTTAGTTATACTGTTAGTTGTTCTCTCTATGAATGTGTTTTATTAGTATCAAAAAATAGTTTTGATATATAAGAGCGGAGATAAATAATATATTAACAGCTTTTAACATTATTTCATTACTGAAGAGTGGTTTACTTTATTCTAGTAATAAAACGATTCTACTCCACGAAAGAAAAGAACAAGAAGTTTTACAAGATTGCATTCACGCTGATCACGAGAAAAGTGGAAAACTGACTTATTCCGAAGTAAAAAGAAGTGCGTTAATTTCAACAACAAACGAATAAAATCTCTCTTATATCGGTATTTCTGTAAATGAAAGGATAAATCTGTCTGAGTGATGAGCGGGCGCTTTCATCTGTTGACTGATATTCCTTTAGGGAAACGACAAATCTGGTCAACTATTGAATTTTGATTAAGAAAAGTCAAACAATTTTTCCCTTCTTACATTTAAATTTGTATAGTGATATCTAGTTGTGTCTACTCAATTATCTAACATCCCTCTTGATCTATTTAGAGACAGGGTTTGTTCAGAAGTAAAGCTAGAAAACCTTGAACGTAAAGATCTTTCTTTTATGGTCTTTCAAAGTTAAACAAATGTAAGAATACTCAAATGACTCCAGATCATTGTTTTTTAGATATCCTTTATTTCTACGAGTCCGAAATCAACTCTCACCATAATCAATGATGAACTCACTCTTCACAATTGGGAACTTGGCTGGAGTGCAGTCCTCATTCTGACAGACACGAATACTTGAGGAAGATAGTAAATAGAACAGAACTAGACTGAACTCTGATTTGGAGTAACTGGAGTCTAAACACCTTGAATTAGATCTTATTGATGTTCTCAGAGTAGCATTACTCTTTTCCCACTTGGGCTCTCTTTCGGATTCACCTTATTTACGAACACCTTCTCTAAGAGGAGAATTAGAAATTTGTTCTGAAGCAATTTCACACCACTGATCTTTTTGATCATACTCATAAAAAGCAGAGATGGTTTGTACGGAAATTCAAGAAAATTAATAAAAGTTATTTTGCTATGGAGAATTGTTAAGTTTATATTGAGACCTTTGGAATGAAACAAAACTCATTCAAATTCTATGGGGATTTACACGGCTTCCCTAATTTGATTGCGAAATCCGGTAGGTAGTCAATCTGTAACAGACCCGTTTGTTGCATTTTTGGCGCACTGTTTTGAGATTGATATGACTGTGGTTCGATCTCTCATTCAAAGAAATTGGTTTCTTTTGTTGACTGCCCACATCTTCCATTTCCGACACACCTAAATTACTTTCTCTAAGGATGTGAGAGTATGAAAGAAGAACTGAGTAATTGTTATCACTTACCTACTGTATTGATTTCAATCTAGGTGATAAGTGAGAGAATGGTCAGAAGTTTTGCCCCAAATAGGAATGGAAATCTGAAGTTTCATAAGAATTATTGGGTTTGGTAAAACTGTGGAAGACATCAAAGCAATAGAAGACATGGGAACTATTGTTAAGTAATCTTAACACCGATAAAATTAGACTCATTAACTATTAATAACAAAACTGTTCACGATTTCCTGGGGAAGAGAAACTATTTCCGGCACTGAAATTTAGAAGCATTTAAATTTGAATAAAAGGTGTGTAGAATACTGTAATGGGACCGGTAGATTCTCAATCTGATGTCAAAATCGAAGGTTAGGCTTTATATTCCAGAGATTCAGAGTCCCGAATTCTAAAGTTTAAAAAACTATAACTCCATTAAATAAAGTTCAATTGACTTTGTTTCTTTTAAAATCATATCTACCTTCAAAAATCTCCAATTTTTTGGAAACTGACTTTTAAAGTCGTGTCTCAAGGGGAATTCTGAAGTCTGTTTTCCTGTGTTTCTATTTACTACTATCTAAATGAACAGTAAGACCTTTCAATTTCATATGTATTAAATATTCTTAGAATTCCCTATAATGAAAAATAGGATACGATATCAGTATCGTTTCCGAAAAAACCAGCATAAGAACAGTTATTGTTATTGATTGTTGGGGGTTGAAAAGGAACCGGAGGGCTTAGAGATCACGAGTAAAGAATATTAATAATACTTTATTAATATAGAGACACCAGAATAGACAAGTAAAATAAGAATGACACACTCATATCTGAGATAACTCTTCGGGTTTTATACCCTTACAATTAGAACGCGCGAGCGTGAGTTAACGCGCACTGGGAAACCATGAGAAATAGGGACTAGCTGGTCCCAACATTGATCATATGAGTGGTTTCTTCCAAACCATTAGGGGCTGGATAGCGATATTGGGAACCGTTTTGTGGGCGACATGAGTATACTTTTGTGTTTCCTACATCTTCAAACATTGAAAGTCATGTCTGCACACAGAAATGTCGACACAACTCCATATTTTCTTGTTGATTATGGTGTTTCTCCCTTGAGATGATTGTTGGAAGTTCTATTACTTAGTCGGAATATGACTGATTTGGAGGATATCAATTTTCCGTGAATGATGCCTGACCATGAAGGCAGAATCAAAGCTATTTCTCTGAGCCCTGCCATAAGTGCTCTAGAAATGAAAAGTTCACAGAGTGAAGAAAAGCTGATTCAGAAGAAAAACCAAAGCGGACATGATTTCCATCCAGAACTATGTAGAAATTCACGGAATAAAACGAAGCAGCATCGAGGCTTTTGGATCGACTGCTCTTCAATTCCACTTTCAGTGGTCATTTGATATATTGGTATTCGTAATAAACGACGATTTTATAACTTTCGTTTCTTCTTCAATTGTGATTATCTGCCAGATGAAGATGAGGAAGTTTCTCAAGTGTCACAAATGTTCTTTGTCCTCCACTTTCAGAAGAGTCCACACAGATGTGAATTAAATCTTCTTAGCTCAAGCGATTATCTCGATGTTCTCAATTTTCCCCTTTGGAGTCCACATCCTGAGCACCATAGCTGGTTTTGATCTCATGTCTGGACTTTCATAGATGGGATTCTCTATTGCTGGATCATTGTAAGGAGTATCATCAGTATTGTGGTCTCTGTCGTCGCTTGTAGTTGTACACAATCCATTTTTCATCAAATGTGACAATACAACACAAGAAAGGTAAATTCTCGTGTTTCAAAAGCAAGAACAGACCTTCAAACGACGCCTTTTGTTCGTAGGGAATCCAACGATCTAGTTTTTTGGGTTTCAAAGCTTTAAAATGTCTGTAAACAGTATTAGGACTTAGTTCCTGGTTTCCTGTCAACTCTTCGATAGTTTGTTGGGGATTTTCTTATACCGTACACTTCAGAAAGTCCTTGTTGGCAGTGACAGGTCGACCACTGTGGTGTTTGTCTTCAAAGTTTCTGACGCCACTCCGGAAGCGTTGGTATCATTGTTGAGCAGTTCTTTCGGTAGTCCATTTTCTTTCTAAGGTCATATTGATGTTTCTGGAGACTTTGGCAGCAGTACTTCCACTTTTGAGCTATAATAAAACATACTCCAAAATTAATGAATCCGCATCTTGATTTCAGAAAGCTATAGATTATCGAAATATCAAGAACAGAATTACCGTGTCGGACACATAATTAGACTAACACTTGGGTTTTATATATGCAAAACATTTCACATTTTTAATGAATAACTCGATCTATTGCAGATAAAAATGCCTGAACATCTAAATAACCGACACGAAATACCGAATGACCTAATAAAAAGTACTTTTTAAATCGCAAAAAATTTTTTTTTGAATTCTTGAACGGAAAATCTGTCCTCTTTCGAAATACTTCGAAGATGACAGTTCTCCTTTGACGAT
>SWDT01000286.1:0-15273 GCA_009193035.1 Halicephalobus mephisto | reverse complement strand
AAATATGTCTTTTTTCGATCTGCTCTGAAAGTGGCATTTGTCTTTTAACGAATGAGTGATCCTTATTGAGATTACGTCACGATAACTGATCCAAGAGAAAGCCGCGGTTTCCGGGAGTCTCTAATTCCCTAATTGGCCGTTATCTCGTTTCCCTAATTGGACAGAAGCCAGTTTTGACTTTCCATGGAAGTGGGGTGTTTGCCGAAGAGCACCAGATGGGACCGTTTTCTCACCTGACTTTCCTTTCACCTTGAGAAGCTCCCACTCACTCAACTAAGCCTAATAGCTGATCCATTGTTTGTGCAAAAACATGTTTTACGAGAATACAAGTAAGTGGTCATCACCTGTGTTGACTTTCGTCCTAATGCCCGGACCCGATTTGGCGCTGTCCAAAGACAATGGATTATGTCGCGATTCGAGGGTCAATGCCGGTGTTTGTTCTCCTCAATATCCATTGTTTTCGCTTTCAGTAACGGTCCGGAAACGGACTTGATGGAAGTTTTCGGATGAGATTCTGATTGACCCCGGATACAAGTGCACATCAAGTACTCGGACTTTTTCGGATTTGTCGTTTTCGAACAAGATTTACTTTTTCAACAAATTAAGCATACTGTATCAAAGTCGGTCATACTGTAAATAAGGAAATTACAGTAGCCGTAATCTCAGAGTTTAAAAAACTAGGTACACTGTAAGTTAAAACTAAAAAATTACAGTAATCAGAATCCCACAGATATTCAAAAATAAACATATTGAAAAAAAAAATAAAAAATTCAGTAACTATAATTTCAAAGAAATTAGGGAATTAAGTATACTGTAAATTAAAAATAAAAATTACAGTAATTACAGTTTCAAATAAATTAGAAAATTAAGTATACTGTAAATTAAAAATTAAAATTACAGTAATTATAGTCTCAAATAAATTAGAAAATTAAGTATACGGTAAATTAAAAATAAAAAATAAACATATTCTAAAAACTACAGTAATCAGAATGCCGTAGAAATTTGAAAAATAAGCATTTTTAATTTTAAAAAATAAAAAATACAGTAACCGAAATTCCGTATAATTCAAAAATATTGAAAAAATTTAAATTGATTTTTAATTTTTAAAATTTTTGGGAATTGATGAAGGAACTAGTTTTCAGACACCTTAGATTACGGTATATGAATAGGATTGGAGACCATTAAAGAAGATTTGCGAATTTTTCGACGTTTTAGAAATTTCAAAAACAGAGAAAGTGGAAAAATTAATTTCGGATTTTTTGGTCCTGACTGGAAAATTTCGAAATTCGTGTGGAGATCAGTTTTTAGATTTTCAAATTTTTTTAATAATAATATTTTTTAACTTTTTAGAATAATATAAAAAAATTAATTTCGAATTTTTTGGTCCTGACTGGAAAATTTCGAAATTCGTGTCGAGATCAGTTTTTAGATTTTCAATTTTTTTTAATAATATGATTTTCCAATTTTTTAGAATAATATAAAAAAAGTAAATTTCGGGTTTTTTGGTCCTGACTGGAAAATTTCGAAATTCGTGTCGAGACCAATTTTAGAAATTTTCAAATTTTTTTAATAATATGATTTTTTAACTTTTTAGAATAAAATAAAAAAATAAAAATAAATTTTTTCATCTTTGTTCGAAAATTTCGAAATTCGTGTTGAGACCAATTTTAGAAGTTTTAAATTTTACAGTAATCTAATTAAAAATAAAAATTTTTATTTCATAATTTTTTTAAATTTATTTTTTTTAAGTAAATTGAAGATTTAAGAATTTTCGATTCTGATGACAAAGAACTCGTTTTTAGGTATTTTATAAACCACTTATAATCAAATTATATTTTTTAAGAAAATAAATTTTACAGAACCAAGCCTGTTTTTATAAAAGAAAATTCGAAAGCGATGAATTTTTACTGGAACTTTAATTACACTATTTAAAAAATAAAAATAAAAAATAATCAAAAATGGTCTCAAGTGAATTTTTAAACTTTTCCATTTGGACCAAAAAGTAAAAATTTTAGAGTTTTCAATGGTTTTAAAAAGTTCGAAAATTATATTATTATAAAAAATAAAAATAAAAATAATCAAAAATGGTCTCAAGTGGAATTTTTAAAATCTTCCATTTGGGACCAAAAAGTAAAAATTTTAGAGTTTTCAATGGTTTTAAAAATTGCGAAAATTATATTATTATAAAAAAATAAAAATAAAAAATAATCAAAAATGGTCTCAAATAAAATTTTTAAAATTTTCCATTCGGGATCAAAAAGTAAAAATTTTAGAGTTTTCAATGGTTTTAAAAAGTTCGAAAATTATATTATTATAAAAAATAAAAATTAAAAATGATCAAAAATGGTCTCAAATAAAATTTTTAAACTTTTCCATTCGGGACCAAAAAGTAAAAATTTTAGAGTTTTCAATGGTTTTAAAAATTGCGAAAATTATATTATTATAAAAATTTATTTATTAAAAATAATCAAAAATGGTCTCAAGTGGAATTTTTAAAATTTTCCATTTGGGACCAAAAAGTAAAAATTTTACTTTTTTATGCTTCTTTAGTTTTCTAATTTCATCTATTAAGCTCTAAATTTTATTATTACAAAATTAAAAACATTTTTTTAAAGATTATCCCAGCACGAATTTCTCGAAAAATTTCCACTTAAGACCGAAAATTTCAAATTTTAATTTTTCCATTTTTCCGAAATTGTTTCAACACGAATTTTCCACTTAAAACTGGAATTTTTAAAACTAACTTTTTTAAAGATTATCTCAACACGAATTTCTTGAAAAATTTCCACTTGAGACCGAAATTTCGAAAATTTAATTTTTCCATTTTTCCGAAATCTTGAAAGCGTCCAGTAGCTCTTGAAAAAAATTTCAAACCTTTTATGTTTTGTAATCCAATCCAGGTACCGTAATCGATGAAACCTTTCAAATTTTTTTTGCTTATTTTTGAAAAAAATCAATTTTTGTTTGACTAATATCAATGTTATACATTGTGAACTCTGTCCGTCAAAAAAGTCGTCAAAACTGCCAAAGGCATTATCTCGGCGGCTTCAATGGAGCGGAAAAGGACATTGATGATCCCTCAGATCAGATCCCGATAAGTTCTCTCCAGATCTCCTGTCTGAAGAACTCGACGATCGAGGTTCAGATCGGGATCCAAATTTCTCGCATTAGGACAAAAATTACGAATTATCAATTTTAAAAAAAAGTAAAATTAAAAAATTACGAATTATCAATTTAAAAAAAAATAAACTTTAAAAATTACGAATTATCAATTTTAAAAAAAAGTAAAATTAAAAAATTACGAATTATCAATTTTAAAAAAAGTAAAATTAAAAAATTGAGAATTATTATTTTAAAAAAATAAAATTTAAAATTCAAATATTTTTTAATTTATAAATTTAAAAGTTAATTTTCGACTTTAAACTTTAACCATTGACTTTATGAATAAATTGTGGAATATCTTTTTAAAAAACCTCGAAATTTTGAATTTCATAAACATCTTTAAAAATTGACTTATTTTTAAAAATTTTTTAAATCATAAATTTAAAAGTTAATTTTCGACTTTAAACTTTGACTATCGACTTTGATCAACAGTACCACCGATTTTCTGTTTATAAAAGTTCCAGATGACGCAAACAATCCAAATACTTTATTTTTTAGCACCTTTCTGCTCTGTGGGGTCCCGGAAGGGGGTTCATTGCGCAAGTCCAAAAATATTTCGGTTTTTCTTTATGTTACGGTCTCTTTCAAGAGGACAAAACCCGATCTCGTCGATGGCTTACTTGTTGATGTGCTTAAATTGTTAAAAGCTTGCGTTTTTGAAAAGAAGTATCGGATTCCATTTTCGCGAGGAAACAATGAGTCAAATAAGTGCTAATCTTGGCGGATTCGAACAAGTCCGAATTTCACGAAAAACTTTTTGTTTCATCTAAGACAATTGAAAATCATTGTTTTGACCGTTTTCAATTGAATTTATAACTTACAGTAAGCCATGAGATTAAAAAATAAAAAAATTTCGAATCAAAAACACCGGCAAATTTGGGATTTTCTGAATCGACTAGATCCGGATTCTGAAGTCAAATTAGTTTTCGGATTTTTGGACATTTTCGTCTTTTTTAATCAATTTCGTCATCGGCTCCTTCGAGGAATCGGAAGATGAATCTGATCTTTTCCGCTTCTGAAGCCTGGTCGGAGATGGCTGTTCACTGTCGCTGGATTCAGACAATTCCAGATTTTCGTCATCTGAATGACCGTCGGATTTCACTTTTTTGTCATCTGAAGTCTTCTTTCTTTCCTTGGCTCTTCTGTTTTTGAACCAGACCTAAAATTTTAAAATTAAATTATTTCGAAAAATTAAAAAATTTTAAAATTAAACTATTTCGAAAAATTTGAAAATTTTAAAATTAAACTTTTTTAAGAAAAATTAAAATTAAACTTTTTTTTTAATTTTATAAAATTTTAAAATTGAACTTTTTTTAAAAATTCTTATTTTAAGTTTAAATTTATTGGATTCTGGAGATTTTTGAAGAATTTAAATTTTTTTTGAAATTTTAAAGATTTTCCAGAATTCTAGTTATCAATAAAATGAAATTTTTAAAATAAGAAAATTGATTTTAAATAAGAAAAATCATTTTTTAATAAAGAAAACTATTTTTTTTAAATAAATAAAGTAATTTTTTAATAAAGAAAATTAATTTTTTTTAAAGAAAGTAATTTTTCGAATAGAGAAAATTAATTTTTTAATGAAGAAATTTAAAAATGAACCTCGACTCTTTCTTCCTTCAGATGACATCTTTCGGCGAGTTCCTCTCTGAGACGGATATCTGGATATTTGGAATGTGTAAAAGTCTCTTCCAAAATTGCCAGTTGATGTTCGGTGAAAATAGTCCTATGTCTTCTTTTCCTTTTACCGTTCAGGGAAGGAGTATAAAGACCCGGATAAAACTGTCCCATGAAAGGTGGCTGAGGAAATCCTGGGACTGAAAAATGCATTATTTTATTCAAAAAATGTTTATTTTAGGTCCATTCAGTTTTTGATTTCTTTGCAGATTAGGCCCGGCCCGAAAACCCTCAAACAAGAATTATCTTGTTTACAACCCGGCTTCCGGTGCTCGAATTAACGGCTTCTTGATCGAAAACGTGAAATTTTTGATTTAAATTACGGTATACTGTAATTATTTCAAAAATACCTACAAAAAAGTGGAAATTGAGCCGGAGGAAACGGAACATTGCCTTGGGCACTTGTTCCTGGAAAAGTATATGGATTTAGAAAATCCATCGGAAATCCAGAAATTCCCCCAAAGGCCATATTGAACGCCTGCTGGGCATTCAGCATCATCGCCGTCGTCGTCGGACTGAAGCCCTTCGCCGCGGAAAGAATGTTTTCGATCGAAAAGTTATTTGTTGTCATCTTTGGCATCTAGAAATCTACATAATTATAAATAAAAAATTATTTTTACAAAATTGTCTCGACACGAAAATCTTGGAAATTTCAGTTTTTGACAGTTTAATTGGATTCTGGAGGGATTTCAAAAGATTACAGAATCTTCTATAAGGTTTTGGGAAATTTTAAAAGTTTTTATGAAATTTTTGAGGCTCCAGAAACCTTGACGAGATCCTTGGAGGAATTCAGAAGTTTTTATAAGATTCTAGAAAATTTCAAAAGCTTCCGTGAAGTTCTCCAAGGCTCCAGAAACCTTGACGAGATCCCTGGAGGAATTCAGAAGCCTGGATAAAATTCTAAAAGACTTCAAAAGTCTCTATAAAATTTTCCAAAGCTCCAGAAACCTTGATGAGATCCTTGGAGGAAATTCAGAAGTTTTTATAAGATTCTAGCCAATTTCAAAAGATTCGAAAAAATTTAAGACTTCTGAAACCTTGACGAAGTCCTAGAATCTTCTACAAACTTTTCTAAGATCAGCGGAATCTTCAGAATCTTCTACGAGACTTCTAAAGCCTTCAGAATCCTCCGCAACATTCTAACCGCCTTCTGAATCCTCTTCCATTTTTCAGAAGCTTCTGTAAATTTTTTGGAAGTTTTCAGAATCTTTTATATCATTTTCGCGGCCTTCTGGAGCCTTTTTTGGGATTCTGTAATTTTCCACAGACTTCTAAGAAGAACAATTAGAAACGGAAAAATTGCCAGAAACAATATGGCCAAAATAAAGATGATCTCGAGACCAAAAAACGGCTAATCCGGGTCTTTTGCGATCACAAATTAGATGCCGCTTGAATAAAAACAGAATCGGTTACTTTAATTGGACTCCTATGCAAGGACAGATGCCGTCGGCGAAACAGGTGAATTATCTTTCTCGATTACAGTAGACTTATTAAAAAAAAGAAAACGACCGACTGGAAAGCTGGAAATCGAAAAATTGAAAGACAAGAAGGCGGAGACCGCGGAGCCGCCGATTTGCTCGCTCAGGCGAATTTAATGCGTTAAATTCAAATCACCAGTTGCCGATTCGAAACACGGGGATCGTATCTCCATCCCTGATTGCAGAAGAATGTTACCTTCAGCATTCCGAAAATTCAAAAACAATGGGACTTGAAAGTTATATTATTATACAAATTTGACTTTTTTGGACTAAATTGTCTCAGAACGAATTTTTCCAATTTTTATTTTGAAAATTATATTACTGTAAAAATTTTAAAATTTGATTTTTTTGGACTAAATTGTCTCAAAACGAATTTTTTAAATTTTTTAAATTTTAATTTTAAAAGTTATATTACTGTAAAAGTTATACAAATTAGACTTTTTTGGACTAAATTATCTCAGAACGAATTTTTTCAATTTTTAAAAATTTAAAATTAGACTTTTTTGGACTAAATTATCCCAAAAAGAATGTTCAGAATTTTTTATGTACTTAAAAATTTTAGATTTTTTAATTTTCTATTGAATTCTGAAAGGTTTTTTTGAAATTTTAGAAGATTCTAGAAATTTCTATAAATTAGGGAAAATTCAGAATCCTTCGATAAAGATTCTCGAAATTTCCAAAAATGTTTGAAGTTTTCGAATTTTTTTACACTAATTTTACTCTTTTAAAACTCCCTCTAAGGATTCTGAAGTCTCTAGAGTCTTCATAAAAGTCCCCAGAATCTCCTATAAGATTTTAAAAGTCTCCAGAATCCTTCGATAAAGATTCTCGAAATTTTCGAATTTTTTTATACTAATTTTACTCTTTTAATAACTCTCCTTAAGGATTCTGAAGTCTCTAGAGTCTTCATAAAAGTCCCCAGAATCTCTTATAAGATTTTAAAAGTCTCCAGAATCTTTCTACAAAGATTCTCGAAATTCTATAAAATTGTGGTTGAAACAAAAATTTAATCCAGATAAAACTTGGCTTGGAAAAACTGGCAAAGAAAGCAGGGATTTGAATATTTAACGATAACCCTGAATGAAAGCGGCTTTTCTGGTCCGTTTTTGATTCATTGTGGATTTGGGTTTCTCACGGCTTTTGAACAAGGAAAAACGGTCACGCATTTTGTCGACTGATATTATTCAATTACAAAGGCCGTTTTGGCATGGTCGATTAGGTTGAATGTTGATTGGAACAAGTTCATCGACACTTGGAATGTTTGTTTGGCTACAGTAGGCGTTCCGGGAGCGCATCGTTCGGGGACCCGCCTTCTTCTCTCACTGGCTGTCCCTAACCGGAGAAATCGCGTTGGATTAACGCCGTTAGTCCGTCTTTGTGGTTTTTAATTTGATTTCATGTGATAAAAGTATTCGCAAATCAGAATTCCAGAACAGATCGTGAGGATTTAGGATTTGCCACAGGCAATCAACAAATCTCCTTTTGCAACTATTTATTTTTCAGTGACAAATGTATTATTATTATTCAATTTGTTTTACGAATTTATAAAGCACAAAAATAAGAATTTAAAGTGGAAATTTAAAACGAAAAATAAGCAAAATTGAAAACGTTCAACTCGGGATTTTTCAAACACCAGACGACTGCCTCTTTTCGCGGCGGGACGCAGGCAAAGGCGACTGTAGCGGCCGCTATCCGTTCGCTGTCAATTCCTCTTTCGTTTTTTTCCATCTTCTATTCCATCAATTTCCTTTGTTATTTCCACTTTCTCTCCCAAAATATTACCAACTTGGTTGGAATAACCACCCCTATACTGATTTCCATCAGTTACACCATATTTGACTCATTTACTGGGTATTTTTCTCTTTTTAAAGTAGTAAAAGTCGATACCTTTCCCATTGCTTTTCCTCATTGTTTTTACTATCCTGCATTGAAATATTACTAAACTAATTACAATAACCATTTTCTTGTTGATTCGTGTTGATTGCACTATATGTGATTTCACTGTCGAGTGATTTCTCGTTTTTCTTGTTTATATATCGATGTTTGCAGGTAATCATGGCGACGAGACCGCTTGTTACTGTCTATACTGAGAAAAATGAGCCTACTGGCACTCAGATCAAGGTGCCTGAAGTTCTTGTAGCTCCAATCCGCCCTGACGTTGTGTCCTTCGTCCACGATCAAATCCGCAAGAACCGTCGTCAAGCTTCTGGTGTTTCTACTCGAGCTGGTATGTGTTTCACTGTCGCTCCCCACTTCTTTACGATTGAGTTTAGGTCACCAGACTTCTGCTGAGTCCTGGGGTACTGGACGTGCTGTTGCCCGTATTCCCCGTGTCCGTGGTGGTGGCACCCACCGTTCCGGCCAAGGTGCCTTCGGTAACATGTGCCGTGGTGGTCACATGTTTGCTCCTCTGAAGACCTGGCGCCGCTGGCACCGTCGCGTCAATGTCGCTCAACGCCGTTACGCCGCTGCTTCTGCCATTGCCGCCTCCGCTGTCCCTGCCCTTGTTCAAGCTCGTGGTCACGTCATCGACAAGTTGAATGAGATCCCCCTCGTCGTCAGCGACAAGATCGAAGGATTCAAGAAGACCAAGGAAGCCGTTGCTTTCCTCCAAGCCATCGGAGCCTGGGATGACGTCGAGAAGGTCTACAACTCCAAGCATATCCGTGCTGGTAAGGGTAAGGCCCGCAACCGTCGTCATAAGCAAAAGAAGGGACCTCTGGTCGTCTATAACACCGAAGGTGGAATTAGCCAGGCTTTCCGCAACATTCCGGGTGTCTCCACTCTCTCTGTCGACCGTCTCAACTTGTTGAAGCTTGCTCCTGGTGGACATGTCGGACGCTTGATCATCTGGACCGAAAGTGCTTTCCGCAAGCTCGACTCCATCTTCGGCACTCACACCAAGCCCTCCGAAGTCAAGAAGGGATTCCGTCTCCCCAGACCCAAGATGACCAACACCGATCTTACTCGTTTGTTGAAGTCCGAAGAACTTGTCAAGGCTTTCGTCGGCAAACCCACTTCTGTCGTTGTCTCCAAGCCCCACGGCAACCCATTGAAGAACCGCAAGCTGTTGGAGAAGCTGAATCCTTATGCTCCCGTTGCCAACAAGGCCGCTCAGCAGAAAAAGACAAAGGCTTGAAATGGTTCGTAAAATTAATTTGTTATCGTTTTTATCGCATTGTTGATAAACGTATATACTGAAACTACATAGCCACGAAGATTTTATGAAATACACACACAAGTTGTCAAATGGAAACGTTGAGAATCTGTAACCTTGGATTAAAAAATAAATACAGGGGTTAGTGGGACTTGAGCGCGAGAAGCTTTTCTTTTTGAGAGGACGTTAACTTCAAATTGAAGCTGGAATACTTGCGACGGAGGGCAGATTCCTTCTTGTTGGTGAGGAAGCTAATCAAAGGGTCAACGAAAGCAGCAGACTCGGCAAGTATCTGTTCTTGAGTAAACCCGTGAAGTTCGAAAGCAGTGGCTGGGAAGACCAAATTCAACATTCGATAAGCGAGATAATCAGCACACATTGCAATAACAGAGGGAAGTTTTGTGCAAAGGTTTCCATCAAGATATGCCAAATCCACAATCATCTTTGATAATCCATGAGCTTCTTTTCCATTATCAAGAAAATAACGATAGCGTCGTAAGAAGGTAATTGCCACAACAAAATTAACATTGAAATTAACCGCCGCAAATATCTGAAAATTATTATAAACATTTGAAAACAGAGGTTGTATGATAGCCGTTCACCCTTGCTGATTTCAGTTATTTCTTTTTGAATGTTTTTCTTAATTGAAATAGTAAGTTAACTTAAGTACCGAAAATTGATAGAGACAGAAGAAACTATGCAAATCTTGCAAAATTATGGGGAAATATCGGTGAGAAGGAACTCATATTGATTTTGAGGTTATTGCTTTTTGAATGTTTTTCTTAATTGAAATAGTAAGTTAACTTAAGTACCGAAAACTGATAGAGACAGAAGAAACTATGCAAATCTTGCAAAATTAAGGGGAAAATACGGTGGGGATGGCTATCGTATGATCAAAAAAACTAACTTCAGACTCCATTCTTATGATATCCTTCGTTGTGAAGATGTTATCAGCGAGGTAAGCAAAATCTCCAGCATGCGGGATTGATACTTCTTCATATTTAGAAGCTAGGAACATACAAGAAGCAGCCAAAAGTTGGAGTTGGTTTTTTTTGAGATGTTTCATTGAGTAGAGACAGCGATCAAGGATAGTGACTCCGATGTGGAAAGTTTCATGTTCCAATCCGAAACGTTCTTGAATGAGCATCATCCAATCGACCAAAATTAGACGAGTTCTTGGTGTTACGATTGATCCTTCGAGAAAATTTCTCGGTAAAGCTCTTAGTCTTTCGAGATAACTTAGGCATCTTCCGATATCTAGAAATTCTTCCGCCGTGATTAAATTCGCTTTGTCTGTCTTGAACGTTGCAAATGGAGTTGTTGGAGTTTTTATATCTTCATCCCTGATGTTTTCTTTCATAATTTCGACATATGGTTTATAATCCTCTTTTTTTGATTGTTTTCCTAGCACTGTCACCACATTATTTTTCCCCATAATGGTCTGAGTTCGTAGTGGTAATTTTTTCTAAAATTTTCATATATCAAAAATACAAAAATCCTTCAAAACTTACATGATTCTCCGTTCCTTCAGTTTTGTTAACAAGATTATCGTTTTCATTAGGCATGAAACGACTAGCAGCACGTCTTAATCCATCCATAGTTCCAGCTTCTTCAAACAGTAACACAGACGCTAAAAAATCACGATATTAATCTAAATAAAACATTTAAAAAATATTTTCAAAAATAAATTAATAATCAAAATCAAATATGGCACAAACCAAAAAAAATAACAGCAATGTTCTCAAACAATCGGACTAATTGAAGCTGTAGTTTTGGCGCGCTTTGCAGGCAAATGGTCACGGCGCGAGCGACTCTCCCCTCTCTCACAAAAAGAGAAAATGACAAGACTGGTCGGCACAGGGGAAAAACTGATCTAAACCAACACTTACTTAAAGAATCAGGTTGATCTAGTTTCATTCGAGAGAATGAATTCTGCGTCCTAGGACGTATCAGCACAGGGAATCCACCTCCCCCAAGTGTTTTATCAATAAGACACTTTTTTCAAAGTACAATGCAAATTTCCCGTCCCCTCAACTCCACTGATCTTTAATAAATAAACGATTTTTATTGAACAATTGATTCAGTCAGCAACAACGAAAGAAAAAACAACTTATTGTTCGCCGCGAGCCAACTGACGACGTTGCTTCTTCTTGGATTCCTTCTTGACCTTCTCGACTGCTCCATCAGCTGGCTTGGACACCACTTCCTTCTTTTCGGTCAAGATCAATTCAACGTGGCATGGAGAAGACATGTAGGGATTGATACGACCGTGAGCACGGTAGGTGCGTCTGCGGATCTTGGCGGCACGCTGAACAACGACGTGGTCAACAACGAGATGGTCAACATCCAAGTTCTTGAGCTCAGCATTAGCTTCGGCATTTCTGTAAATGGGGAGTTAGAGCTGGTCAACTGCAAAAAGAACAAACCTCAACAAATGGATAAGGTATTCAGCGGATTTCTTAGGCCAACGACCCTGAGTCGTGTTCCAGGCTTTAGCTTGAGCATGACGGCCAACACAGTGAACGAAATGACGGAAAGGAACGATTTCCTTCTTGGCTTTGACATTCTCGAGGAAGCGGATAGCACGTTTCAAGGGCATGCCTTTGATAGCACGAGCCGTCTCATAGGTGTTCTTGAAGTGGACACGAAGATCGTCGCCGCGAGTCTTGCAAGACTTGGTATGGTTCTCTGGCTCGGCACTATAATGGATCTTTCCCATTTTGGCTGCTGGATAACCCTAAAGTGATAACACTTGAATTTGAATGAAAAGGAACAACATTTTGTATAAAAACGAGCCGAAATTACTCGCACAATAAAATGCTCGACAACAGGAGGAAATAGGGTTGAAATCGGAGTCAAATGTGCTTAGGTAACGGGTAGTGGTAGGAAGTAAGAGAGTAGAAGGAAATTAATGGTTTTCGGAAAAGAAGGAGTAATATTTGATATAAAAACTAAGCAAAATGACAAACACAACAGAACAATCGATAACGGGGAGAGAAAAGGGTTGAAATTGGGGTTAAATGTGTGTAAATGGCGGGTAGCAGTAGGAGGCAATGGGGTAGAAGAGAAAAAACGATTTTAAAAGCAAAATGAAGAAGAAGGATAGGGAGAAAGATACGACATCGAAGAACAGAAAGAACTGAGGCTCAAAGCGTTTCCTTGGTTGACCGTCGACTATCGTTGCGAGACCCATTTTACGGCGTGCCCGTTCTTTTTATTTTTCTTTCGATTTCCTTTTTTCGATCTTTTCGATTTTTTATTCATTTTTGTATGGCATTATCTGCCTTGAATGATGGGGATAACGTTGCTGGACCTTCGAGGATACCGACATGTGGAGGTTGTCACTTTACTTTCCCGAAATTTGCAATGTTAGCAGATCATCTGAGTTTGAACTGCGGGGATCCGATCCACAGAGCCGCTTTGTATTGCTGCAGTAACTGTCCTCAAGATGAGATGGAATTTGATTTCGCTTTAGAGCATTATTCTGAAGCTCATTTGGTGGATGTTCTGGAGGAAGAGGTGACTTCTGAATCTCCAATCCCGAAGAAAGCTCCCAGGACTGGAAAACCGAAAATTTGCGATTACTGTCAGAAAATTTTCCAACGTCCTTCTGATCTCCAGAGACATCTAAGGGTTCATACTGGTTTGTTTTCCGATATTTATATATCAAAGTCCAAAAATAAAGGCTTTAGGCGAAAGACCGTTCAAATGTGGAAAGTGCAAAGAAGACTTCAAAGTCAAATCCCACCTGATCGCCCACCAGGCTGTCCACAGGACCAAGGATCCCCCGAAATTCCAATGTACAGTATGCCAGAAGATCTATCTCAGCGATTCTGCCCTGAAGATCCATTTCCGGATACACAACAACCACAACCCGTTCCCGTGCGAAGACCCAAATTGTTCGAAAAGTTTCCGGACGAAAAAATTGATGAAAACTCATTTCAAAAGAGATCACACTTCTACGGTAGAAAGGAATATTTCAGAATCAGCGAAGAACCAATTATTCGAGTTACTGAGGAATCAGAAGATCCCGAAGACGGTAGCCCCGACGGCGATCATTCCAGAAATCGGAGTTCCGTTGGTTCAGCCTGTATCTCAAGGAGTCCCCCTCGTTTTGAGCAAAAACAGTGCTTTCACCCCTATCAGGAAGAACCCCCCTCCCGCGAATCTCATCTCCGTTCAGAAACCGCCAATCATCACAGGACAAGTGATCGTCAAAGTCCAACTTCGAAGCATATCCGTCGGTCCAGGACATTCCAATCTGTAAGTTTCCTTTTTTAAGTTTTTTATTTTTAAAAATATTTCCTTTTTGAATGTTTAACTTTGCTTTTTAGAAAACCCCAAACAGAAATCGCTGTCCCTGTCGACAGCCTGAGGAATCACGCGGCCAAATCTTCTATACTTTCGGCAATTTTCCGAATTGGCGGTGTTCCTATGAATATCCATCTCCTCATAGATCCGAAGGCAACTTTAGAAAGACTCCGAGAATGTCCAGAGACAGGATTCAGGATGACAGTCACTCCAGGAATTTGCGAACCCGAAAACGCCCGAATCGACACTGCACTCTATTTCGTCATCAGTCCTCAAGATGTCATGTTCGCCGGTGTTGTTCCTACACTTTGCATCGACTGCTACGTGAGTCAACCAGAAGCCACCTTGGAGAACCGACAACAGTTTGCTCAAAGTTGTCTGCCGTTGTTGAATAATTATGAGTACCCTTATTCCCGGTTTTAGACAGAAATCTTCATTGCTAATAAAATTATAGCTAAAACGGCAAGTTTACGAGATATTAAACCGAATCCTCAAATGCTAAAATACAAAAAAATACCCCCGTTCAAATAAGTTAACGATAATTTAGGTTTTGAGAAATCTAATTGGAGCATTAATGACGTTAATATCTTGATCCTTTGTCTGAGAAGAAAGACCGCAACAGTAGAACCTAAAAAAAGATTTTAAAAGATAGCAATGGACAACAACGGTACCTGTCCGATCCCGATGATGATGACAACGACGGTTTGGCCGGCGGACCACCACATGACTCGTTCGTTGAGGTCTTCTGCACGCTTCCTTCCGGTGGCTTCACGAAGTCGATGATGTGTCTGGTAGTCGTCGATGAGTCTCAATCTGTCTCCGATAGTGGCTGCAGAGGATTCTAGTTGGGTCATGGCGACCATCCTCGGGGTTGGTTTGGGTTGCCCGGCGACGCCTCCATCGTATTGCCAGTCCATGTAGACGATTTTGTGAGAAAATGTCGAAAATTCGTTGGAGAAACACACTTTGTAAGTTCCTGGCACTTCTGTTTTGAAGTTAAAGGTGTCATACTGCTTTCTTGGTTGCTTGTAGAGGATTTTGCCATTGGGATCTTCGAGAACGGCGTCCACGTCGTATTGTCCACCAGTTACGACCTGGAAAGTAAACAAAATTGATATATTGAAAACAAAAAAAAACAAACCTGAAATTCAAAAATACTGTCGATTCCGGCCTTGAGGTCCTCGTAGAAGCACTGGTTGGCGTTGTCCGGCAACTCGAAGGTCAGCTCGATCGCCCGGGAAGTGGCTATTATTCCAAGGACACAGAATAACGCAAACCCCATCTTAATCTGAAATCCTACTATCAACATCGCAAAATAAAAAAATAAACACAATTAAAATAAAAAAAATAAACACAATTAAAATAAAAAATAAAAAAAATAAACACGATTAAAAATTTAAAAAATAAAACTTTTATAAAAATCAAAGATGTTTTTACAAAAATTTTCCCGACAAGAATTCCCGAAAATTTTTAGAATTTCGTAGGATT